>CM055196.1:3900692-3928867 GCA_029224185.1 Karalla daura
CGTGGGAGTCAGGGATGCTCCTAATCGAGAGTTGCGTGACCCAACATCGAAGGAGCGTTCCCCCAGAAAGCAAGCAGGCCTCGTGCTGCGAGTGTTGGATCCGTCCTGATTCTGAAATCATCTTTTCTGGCAATATTTTCCTCGGTTACACAGAAGTCACCGTTGGCAGAGCCAGCACGGCCAGTCTTATCTGCTGGCCACAGGCAAACTCTGCCGGAGGCTTGGCCTTGCGCAAAATGAACGTTTCTGGGCTTTCGCTGAGCGTGATTGCATCAGTCAGTGCCGATTTGTGTTCCTTTCATATCGTTCGTTTTGACCGGAATCGCTGTTGGGAGTTGAAGAGTTCACTGTCTCGACTCCTACATTCCTCTCGGACTGCGAGCGTGAGCACGCACGCTTTTTGCACAGCACACCTACAGCACCTACAGCACACCGTCTGGCTGAATGCAAAAACACAGGTTTATGAACGGAACGTGAAACGACGTGCAAAAGGAGACTGACCCCGCCAGGAGCGCGTGCACGGCCGCTGGCAGCTGCGCGTCCAGCTCCGTGGACAGCCGGTCTCCCAGCGCGGCCAGGCAGTCCTCAGCGGAGGTCTCCGGGTCGGCCGGATTGAACACCAGCGACGTGTGCCGGTCGAAGCCCGTGGAGGGAAAAGCTGAAACGGACAGGACGTGCTATATTACACCGTTCTGGAGCGTCTGCGACAGCTCAGAGAAAGCTACGACGCTCATTCAGAAAGCCTCACCCTCTGTAAAACACCCACTCGTGCCGCTCTAGGCTGAGCTCGTGTAAAAGAACTACATTCTCTAGGACTATTACAGTCAACAAATACAGAGTTTGACTGTTGCTTTTCAAGCGGCTTTTGCTTTAAATTTCAGTATAATCATGATCTTTTCATCATCAAAATTGCAACACACGTATTTTGAACATATGACCTGGACATAATTCTTACTTTTTCCATGGATAAATGGAGTGGTTGTTGTATGTGTGTATGTGTGTGTGTGTGTGTGTGTGTGCGCGTGTGTGTGTACTTACAGGCAGTGATGTCATCTTCCAGTCTTCGCAGCTCCTCCTCTATCTGCCCTTTAATAACGGCAACCCGCTCTTTCTCATTCTGGTAATCTCCTGAAAGAGACGAACACGAACAGGGCACTCTCTCTTAGTCACACAGACACACACACACACACACACAGTAGCAATACGCAAAACGTAGCAAAGCACACACTCGCACAATACCACTTGAGGAAACGCAATGTGACTGCTTCTTCTCGCCATTTGTATTTTGACTCGAACTTAATGATAAGCCGTTCAATCGGTTTACCACTGGGACTGTAAAAGGAAGGCTTCGAGATAGACTATTAAAACCATCTTCATTTAATGCGCTCTCATTGTTCTCACTGGAATCAGATCTCCGTCGGCCCGCATAACGACCTCTCCGTGACGCGCACCCTCTTACTCTGTCACGCTCGTTCTCATTTTCCGCGGATCGAAAGTGATTTTGGTCTGCTCCTCTGGACGTTTTGTCTCTGTGAAAGCTACGCTTTGTGTTTGTCTCCGCGCGGCGTTGTGCGTCACCGGGTCTTTTACTTCCCGCCTGGCTCGTCTTCAGCCTCCACACAGCCCTGCACAAGTAGGTGGGCAGGGAGGTCCGTCCCTTTCCCCGCTCCCCTGCGCTCGCTCTGCGAATCTGCGCGATACCGTCGCGTACGCGGCTGAGGGTAAATATCGGCATGCGTGTCGTATGGCGTTGTGACATTATCCATCGGTTCCAGTTCGGGGGGGGGGGGGGGGGGGGGCAGTGAACCAGGCGAAGACTGACGAAGGCCGCCGCCGGGCTGTACGACTACAGGCTGTCCCCTGTTCACGGTCCGGCCTAAACACATTGGTTATTTCGCTAGGAGGGCATGTGATTCCAGTCACTCTAAACTGAGGGCTGAGGATTCCACTAAAAAAAAGAAACTCCGACGACCTCTGAGCAACATTCTATATTTGCTACAATACCCCGGTGCTCATTGTGCCCAGGCTAGTCGGACAGTAAAACTCCCACACTCTGTTGTAGCCCCTTTGTTTCCATCCACCAGGGAATACCCTGAGAACTACATATGCAATGTAGTGATCCCCACATTGCTGGAAGCCTTTTTTTTTTAACACCACCTGCAAGAGATAATGGGTTTAAACCTGAAACTGCAACTTTACATGAATAATAAGTCCAAAATACCAGGAAAATAACTTGTAATTAGATTTCTGGGAAAACACTCACACTCCTCCACTCCTAACTTTTTAGACCTTCAAAAGGCTCCGGCTTGTCCGCCAGCCATGGACTGATAGACTGACGCTTTACAATCTATTAGTTCGGCCTGTCCCTAGACCGTGAAACTGCAGCTTCTCAGCCCACGTCTTCTGCTTCATCGTTTCGCCCAACGTCCCGTTCGTGATTACATTAATGGTTAAAACACGACGTTGCAAAGCAACAACCGTCCGTTGTCCTCTGAAGGTTACTTGACGCTTAAAAATAAGTCGTTTACGAAACGAATAAAATGAGGTTTCCTTGCATAAAAAAAAAAAACTTGCCTCTGCGTTTTGACAGGATTTGGACTCCACCTGGTCCCTTTTTTAATGCGGGTGACGCGAATCGGATATTCCCCTCTCGTCCTCAGGTGGATGCGACATGTTTTCTCTACACGTGAGAAAAAGATCTTTTAACCCATCTCCACACGTTCACGTGACAGGGCAGGAAGGATGGGGCCACTCGGTCGACCCCCCCCTAACCCTCCCCCACCGCCCCCCTTGGGTTTCTATTCTGCCCTGAGGACCGCTGTTGGTTTTTCCTGGGCCCGCTGCTGTTTCAGCACTGAGCCAGGCTGCCAGCCCGGCCCAGCTATTGCGCTCCGGTCCACTGGCGTGTGAGTGATCCCGCGGTGATTACACATGACAGGCTGTCAGAAATTGGAGCGGGTCAAGCGGAAAGCGGGGATCAGCCACTCTTCTGCTTTTCTCCGCCCGTTCCAAGCATCCATGCAGCGACGAGGCAAAAAAAAAAAGAGGCAGGAAACGCAGAGAACTTCCCCCCCTCCTCGTAGCGCCACAACTACCTACATGTTTCTGTTCTGCTGCAGAGGGAACGGCACGCGAGCTGCCCAATGAAACCGGATTGAGTTTCACACATAACATTTAACAGCACAGAGCGAACCTGGATGTATAAAAAAGACTCAGAAAAGCTTTTTCTCTTTGTGTATGCGGAATGTGGTTGGGGGCAGATGAGAGGCAGGCGTCCGGCGGAGCCTCGGGTCATCGGACAGGCCAGCCTTCAGCCACCGTGGACGCCGTGCCGGGCTGCGGCCGGGCTTTAACGTGCTCCCACGTGACCCCCGCTTGTTCAGAGGGCACTCGGTGTCAGGTCCAAATGGGCACACCGGTCTCCGGATGTGTGTCCGAGCAGGCAGCCGAACAGGTGGCGGCCTGCCTGCCTGCATAACCTAAATAGTTACAGCGAAATGTGACGTTTGTCTGTAAATGTCACCATTTCACAGTCTGCCATTGTGCTTCTCATGCACGCATTCGTCAGTCGCTCCTGTTAAGACTGCAAGAAGAATCGGAGAGAAAGAGGGAGAGAGAGAGAGAGAGAAAGGGGGCTTTTTCCTTCTCCTCACCTTGAGCTGCAGCTTGTGCCTGTGATCTATGAACAGACAGCAGTCCCAGGTAGTTTAGCACTATGTACTTGGTTTCATAATGGAAATCCTCAGGCACGGTGGCGGCGGTGATGGAGGCAGAAAAGGCGGAGCCTGAGGTAGCCATTGAACGGATCTGTGTCAGACTCTCAGGCACATAAGTTACAGTGGTACAGTCTCACCTGGAAGGGAAACAAGACAGACAGACAGACGGACAGAGGAAGACCAAATATCATAACAAGTTCGAGCCATTAACAAAAGATGAAGTCTGGGTGACATCTGTTGTGAAAGTGTAGCAGCTGGTGGAACATAAAGGAACATAAAGGAAATGTCCCCACTCAGGGACTCCCCCCGCATGATGTCCCACACCCACTGTGCAAGGTGGACTGGATGAGTCCACATGTCCACCTGTCAGTCAGAGGGATGCGACCGAGCGAGAAATAATCATTCAGACTGACACGTCTTTGACATATGGAAGGTCCAAGTGTCAGACACGCACTTCCCTCACATGGGTACACAGTGTTCCTACACCATGGTAATTCAACTTACACAATAGAGGTGGAGGGCAGGCACAGAGGGGTGTGAGAGGTCTGGGGACGAGCAGCGACACCGGACAAACGCTGGAGAGGCGGCCGCCCCGCTCCGATCTCTGACCTACTCTCCCGCTGGTAGTTTATGATCAAAACGCATCTCCGCGGAGGGGAGTTCACACCACGCGGACCAAACGTGGGCAAGTCGCCCCAATGAAAAGGAATGGAAGCTTCCGGCTGGAGGTGTCAAAATAAAACCTCGCGGAGTTTCCACGGCGATCGAGAGATGAACGCGCCCGTGCGCGTGCGAGGATGCTGAGAAATCACACTTAAATGCATTCTTCTCTCCCTCTGCGGTTGGGTGAACGTCTCCCCACACGGGACGGTCCCCTCTTCACTTTCACTGGAACGCCTCAGCACACACGCCGCCGCAGCTAGCGAACATCATTAACAAACGTTGCGGGGGTAGTGGATAATAATTAAAAAAAAAAAAAAAAGAAAAAAAGAATGACATATTGCGCGAAACGTGGGTTCCGAGAGCGGTGGGGTTTCTTACCGTCTTCGTCCAAAGGCAACCGAGGTGCTCGCAGGCGGACAGGCTGCGGAGGGGGGGAGTGGAGGGGGGGGGCGGGGTGGGGGGGGAAGCGAGTCAGTCAGTCCCCGGACGCACGCTGGAAGGAGCTCCAGCCACTGGCTGAGAGCCGCAGCCACGACAAGCTGGGCACGGCCAGGCAGCGCGCGTCCTGTTCGCGCCTCCGCAGTAATGTGCGCCAGCTCCGCTCCCCAGACCACAACGGGAGATTTTGTCGGCCTCGGACGCCAATTTGAACTCCAAGGCGATCAGTAAATGTTTGATACTGTCGCCCCTGGCGCATTAAAATAAGACATTATGAGCGAAATACCGACAGTCGAGAACCTTTGACAATGACATGACATTGAAAGTAGGGCACGCCAGGGCAACGCCCCCTCCACCTCCAACCAAAGCCCGGAGTCACTATTCGCTGAACCCAGGCGCCAACGCTCTTACGCCTTTCCCTGGAACAATGAACAACAATGATACACTTGAAGTCCTGTACATCTCAGAGTCGGAAAGCGGAGGACTTGCCAAGGACTTGACCTATTACGTACCTACGTGTGTACTATTGTGAAAGGCCCGGCCGGAGGTGCTGTCCGGGCACTATGTCGCACGCTTGACGAGGGTTTCTTAACAAGAAAGAGAGAAAAGTGTCCCAACAGTGACCGTCCAGCTGGACCGCTCCAGAACCCCCCCGCCCCCGCCCCCCGAACCTTACAGAGTGTGATTCGGTAAAACACGCCGAAGGACAGACATGGCTCTCACCGACGCGGACGTGCAGAAACAGGTAACAAGTGGACACCGTCCGACTCGTGTTTGACCGCCCAAAAAACAAACAAACAAACTAACTAACGGGCCAGAGAGAGAGAGCTACATTCTGCTTCGATCAACTGTCAACTTTAACGGTTGTTCGTAAACTCGTTTTGCCCTCCAGTCATTCGTCTGAACTGTCACAGTCGACATATCCCACGGTTTGAACCGAATCCAGGAATAGTTTTTGAGCAAAGCGTGGCTCACCCTCTCTAACTTCTTCAGGATCATCTCTCTCCCCTGTTTATGTTCACCGCAAGTCTCTCGATACCTAGAGCCACTCATAAGAAGTGATTTATTTTGAATTGTTTGTATGTTGACGTTCTCCCCCATGCGCTGATTGCTGTGAGGTGTGTGTTTACGTTGCGTCTGTCAGATCAAGCACATGATGGCCTTCATCGAGCAGGAGGCCAAGGAGAAAGTAGAGGAGATCGATGCCAAGGTACCCGAAAGCCTGCGTCCGGTCTTGCCATTGCTATTTGCTTCTCTTCTGTGACGGCTGAAGGCTGGTATCAATGCCCGTGTGTCGACAGGCGGAGGAGGAGTTCAACATCGAGAAAGGCCGCCTGGTGCAGACCCAGAGGGTCAAGATCATGGAGTACTACGAGAAGAAGGAGAAGCAAATAGAGCAGCACAAGAAAATGTGAGTTTGTTGCGCGCTTGTCTCCTCGAATGAAATCTTCCCAACGCGCGTATGGGGCAACGGCCGCGTGTTCCTCCTCCCCTCCAGCATCACCATGTATGATGCTGCTGCCCCAGTCCGGCCAACCTCTCCCCCCTCTGTGCTTAACCACCGAGTCTCTGCATCTGTCTACAGGCGACCTCCGGGGTCGAAAAATTAGTTTCAGCGCAGTGTGATCTCTCCCTCGAGGTTGCTTTGAAGGGTCAGAGAATCTACATAGGTATTGAAATGCTCACCTTTACAGATTGGTACATTAGAATAGTTTCTGATCACATTTATGACTGCATGGGGGAGATTTTAATTCCACGTGCATGTCTCAGTTATAATGAATGATGTGTAATTAGGGTGTCACTGGTTTCAGTGACAGCCGGCTCTGACCCATTCCCCTGGCAAGAGACAATTTCCATTGTTCATAGTTCCTATGTTGCACTGCGGTCCTGTTTGACTGAAGCTTCATACAGGGTATAACATAACATTTTCTGATCGTAGCCACTGATGTTATGTACTTCACTCCTGATTGGTGTTATGAAACATTCCCTTTCGTGCGCTTGTGCCCTCGTTCCGTGTTAAAATGCGGGTAATCTGAAACGATCAAACCGTCCGCGGGCCGAATAGCTGTTGTTATCTGCACGTTGCAGCAGAGTCACTCAGCGGCTTTTGCCTCCCCTCCCCTCAGCCAGATGTCCAACCTCATGAACCAAGCCAGGCTGAGGGTGCTGAAGGCCCGGGACGACATGGTCACGGTCAGAGATCTTCGTAACGGGGCCGTACAAAACGATCCACATTGTCGCTATGGGTCCGGTTTCTGATGTCCCGCGACCTCGGTGACCATCACCGTGTAAACCGGCGGCTCACTGTGCTGTGTGCTGCTATCCCAGGATCTGCTGAACGAGGCTCGTCAGAGACTGGCTGAGATCGCCATGGACCCTGACAACTACTCCATCCTGCTGGAGGGTCTGGTGCTTCAGGTAAGACCGCCGGCTGCTTCTGCAGCCACCCGTCGCTTTAAACGCCTCCCCATACCCGGTGTTGCCCGTCCCGTTTTCAGGGGTTCTACAAACTGCTGGAGCCCAGAGTCACCATCCGCTGCCGACAGCAGGACGTGGACCTGGTCCAGGTGAGTCCCCTTGCAGGCCTTAATGAGGGCAGACATTGTGGGGAGGAGCCGCTTTGTTGTACAGCACGCGTTTTCTTGACGGACAGGCCGCGGTCGATAAGAACATCCCCATCTACAAAGAGGCGGTGAAGAGCAACATCGTCGTCACGATAGACAAGGGACGTTTCCTTCCCCCGGACATGTAAGCGGCGACACACTCGAACGTCCTCCGACGCTGTCAGATCCAACTCTTTAATTTTGCTCCTCTTTCTGACAGCTCCGGGGGAGTGGAGGTGTATAACGACAATGGGAAGATCAAGGTGTCCAACACTCTGGAGAGCAGGGTGGACCTGGTGGCACAGCAGGTAGAGCAGCTTCTTTTAACGTTTCCAAACCAACATCCAAGTCCGGTTGGCACGCCGGGTGCAGTTCCTGGCTTTTTCCTGTGGGGGGCAGCGCAGGCTGTGTGTTTCCTCCCGTGGGCTTAATTACCCAAAGGGAGGAGAGCGTAAAGGGATTTAGATCATCCCGGGCCAGTCTGTCATGCTATGTTTACCACTCTTTAATTGGGTCTTATTTCACCGAGGAATCTTTTTTTTTAGAATGGCCACCGCAGATTCCCGTCCCTGCCCCTTCTCCGGATTTGGGTTAAGCAGGAAACGTGTCGTTTAGCGATCACGCTCGTTCCTTCTGCAGCTTTTGCGAGCAAGGAAACTCATCCGATCGGTGCGTGCTCCTTTCATGCTGAGCGTGGCGCAGACTTACCCTGACAGATCAGAGGAATCTGTTATGAGGCACTCGATCCCAAACGGTTTGCCCATCCTACAGGCGGCAGCTCGGGCAGACCAGTCTTGTCACTACACAGGCATAAGAACGTTGTTCATTGTCAAGCAAACCCACTTCTTATGTGTCAAATACTTTTTGTCAGGAATGGGCGTAGATCATAAACTTTTTGTGGCTTTTTTTGTCCAGCGGCTCCAGCGACATTGTGTCGTCCGTCGAGGTTGTGCAAGATTTAGGTCAGGAGGGGAGAGAGCTGAGACGAGCAGCGTCTCTTCACCAGCCTTCACACACAGAGACGTCCTCGTCCGTTCTATTGCGGTTTAGCTGAGGAACGCCAGCCTCACAGTAAATGCGAAACAAGTGGACGAGGCTGGAAAGCAGCAGCCGGTGGCCGTGCGTGCGCCCGACCGCGTGACAGCGTCACGGCAGCAGTGCTCTTGGCTCCCGTCAATATGGTGACCTCATGTGTGAGCCCGTGCCACGGCTTTTTGTTTGGTCTGCTGACTGTGTGTCTTCTTACAACGCGAGTTACAGGCATATTTCCCCCCCACATTCCCCAGATGATGCCCGAGATCAGAGTGAAACTGTTTGGCGCCAACCCCAACCGCAGGTTCACGGATTGACAGCGCGCCCGAACAGAGCGCTGATGGGTGGAATGTGCCTGTGCAAGGTGACCACCGCCACCCCTCCACATACCTAAGGGTCAAGGAGAGCACTGACTTACTTGTTACATGGCATGTCACAATCTGTTTTTATTGTTTGTGCTTTTTTTGTGCGTTTTTACTTGTGCCTAAAACATTTTATTCGACCTCTCCAGGGATTTTTTTCCCCCCCAAGGACTGCTTTATAACTTGCAATATCGCTGAAAGTGCCTTGTTCTTCAGCTCTTTTATCTCTATTTAAGTAACCAAAGCTACACCAAAGATGCACTGTTCTTAAACTCAGTCTGCTTTGTCCCAAGCACCTCCCACGCGGCGACCGCGGCGAAATAAACACTTGTGACGCAAGGACTCGGCATTTACGAGATATCTTTATTTACAGCTTGTAAACAAACAAAGTTTATTCAGGCTATGTTCACTCTACCATGAGGAAAATGTAGTAGCCTAGGTACACTAGCCACATCAAAATGTGTCTTGCATTAAAAATGTAAAAAAGCTCTTAATGCCACCCAGTGGACTTAAAGTAATGGCAAACAGTTGGCAAAGACAAGGTGCCATACTCCCTCCATTGGGTCTAACATGGAACTGTCCCTGCTAAGTTGGACTCAAGTAACCCAAATCAATGTGTCAACGCCGCCAACTCCACTGAATTCTCTTAAGACTCACTGTTTTGATGCTTTAGAAACTATCAGCATTGATAAGGCTTTATTTTGCATTCTTTTAGTTATTGTGCACACATCAGTCGAAGCAACGTATCTTACGGAGAAACTACGCGGTAGAAACAGCCCCCGGGGTTCTCACGGGCTTCGCCAAACCCCTCCCGGGCTGTGGAGAAGAGGAAGTCAAGGCTACAAGACAGTGGCCCGGCAGTCTATAACCCGTGGCCGTCAGGCAGGAAGTGAGCGCTGTGTTAGGGTATATTGTACGTTAATGCAGGGATTAAAGCATTAGCGTCAGATTAACAATTGACCTCAGAGACACTGGCAGACAGAGTCTCCCCCAATCCAGTGAAGGAGTCCAAGATTACAACTCGCACCTCGGGGATGGAGTGGGAGGAGACGTCTAACGTGAGGAGGCGGAAGGAGAGATTATGTTGCTGTCTTTCCAGAGAAAGCCAACCGACATTAAACAAAACAAAACTGTTGGCGTCGGTCTCCAGGTTCAACTCTGGCGCTCGACAGCGACCTCGGCTTTGAGACGCCGATTGGAATCAGGAGATTTCTCTCTCTTTCTTATCGCCCAGACGGGATAGCCCGTCCTCTGGTGAAGGGAACATGTTGCAGCAAGCACACGCGGGTGGGTTGGGGGAGGGGGTGGGGGATAACCCAAACATCTTGGGACGTAACCCTCAGATGAGTCACACACACTCACGGGACCCTGTGTCGAACCCTGCAGAACCCTGCTGACACCGTGTGGGAGAAAAAAAGAACGAAAAAAAACCCCAAAACCTACAGAAACGTGATTAGTGTGAAGCCGTCGGCCCAGGTATTAGTAAGTGGAGCCTCCTCGCGTCTCCGACCGCTCCTCCTGCTTCTGGTCGGCGGCCGCAACTTCCCAACTCGCCCTCGCCCGTGGATGAGAGCGGCGAGTCGTCTTCCCCCGCCCTCCGCCGCCGGGACGACCGCCGCCGCCGCCGCCACCGCCCCGCCGCCGCCGCCGCTACTCCAGCAGGGCCAGCACCGTCTCCCCCACCCCGAGGAAGTAGACCCCCTGCGCTATGCCGAACAGGGGGGCGATGACCAGGGCGCGGCACGTCGCGCCCTTCAGGAAGGCCGCCGGGCCCTCCCGCCTCCAGATGCGCCTGCAGAAAGGTCACACGCACGCACGCACGCACACACACACACACACACACACACACAACAGAGTCAGGCACGTGAGGCCCGTCACGCTCGTCACTGTTGAGGCAACAGACGCGCGGCTCTCACCCCGTGCAGTCGACGATCCCTCTGTACGTATCCTCCCCTTCGCCCTTCTGCAAGGTCTGCAGACGGGTCTTTATGACTGCAAAGACGGGACACGTTGGGTGAGAGATGGCCGGCAATTACAGCTTATCGACCTCGCAATATCAAGTGCACTGTTAAAGCCCCCCCGTGGCATATCATTCCTGACAGAGATGTCACATTTCACCGTGTTTGACCCATGGATTCCAAAAAGTATAAATTATGTAACGATCGTTTCAGAATCTCTTATGACATCAGGCAGTACAGACACTTAATTTCACGATGTTTGCAAAACATCTGATACTAGCTCTACCAAACCAGAAGTGAGGTTGAAGTGACAGTCACCCCAGAGGGGTTTTGTTACTTTGCAGTTGAGCCATTTGAATTGCTCAAGAACTTCTCTTTCACAAGAGGGAGATTGTATTAATATATTACTGAAAAGTTTGGTTACACTTCAAAGCGATTCATGAAAGGATCACGGGGACATTTTGCAGCCCTGGCTGTGTATACACTCCGCACCTGCCATCTCTGTGAGCATCAAACGCACCCCCCCCCCCCCCCCCCCACCACCACCACCACCACCCCCACCCCCCACAGCCCCACGGTCTGTACTGCGCTCACCGTCCAGGGGTGTGACAGCCACGGCTGCCACTGAGCCTGCAGCGCAGCCGGCCACGAAGGACTGCCAGAACGGTGCCCGGGCCTGCACGTTGCCCACCGTCTCGTTGCCTAGCGCGTTCAGGTTGGCGAACAGCGGGAAGTAGATCATTGAAAAGGGCACGTCCCTGGAATGGAAAAAAAAAAAGAAAAACAAAAGGTCATCAAGAGCACAAACGATCCGGCGCGGGGGGGGGGGCGTTCTGGGTTAGAGATGAGGGGGACTGGGAGAGAGAGGAGACGCGTTCCCGCCGGACTGGGAACCAGACAGAGCTGCGGGGGTCTATTGATGGGTCTCGATTGTCAGTGGTGTCAGGATATACAGAAACGCAGGTTATGCAACCTAAAATCAACTCATTTAAACCGCAGTGACAGAGTTCAGCGAACAGACGTGTGAGGTCACAGATTCGATGAGAGAAAATTAATAAAGCAATAATAAAGGCTTGTGACACTGTCAGTAGTGATTTGTTGTGGTTATCAGAGACAATCTGTGTAGGACTTGCTTGAATTCTCCATAAAGTCTAAAATGATTATGTTCTGCCTCCAAAAGCGCAGCATCTGAATACGTGCTAGTACACTGAGATGTTTTACGTCTTTGTGTGTGTCTGACCTCATTAAGGTGGCCCCGGCGCCCCTGTAGAGGCCTGCCAGGCCCCGGGTCCTCAGGAGCTCCGCGGTGATGCCTGTGGCTGAGGGCCGAGGCGGGGGTCTGGCCTGCGCCCGTGGCGGGGCCACCAACGATGGAGCCGGCCCGGGACCAGGGGTAGCGGTGGCCTGAACGGGCCTCTGGGCAGCTGAGTCACACGACAGTGTCCAGGTTTAAGAAAAACACACACACACACACACACACATGCAGGGATTAGCCACAGTAGCAATCTGCTTGCATGCATTTCTAGCATGTCGTGCTTTCATGTCGACACGGGACCGCGTCTCAGTACAACAAGCCCTTTGTATGGGGGGAAATGGCAATAATGCATAAATGGCAACCAACTGACCGAGCCTTCCTGCGTCCTGCAGCTGGATCTTAAGCATCTCCATGGGAGTGGTGACCACCACCTGACAGGTGCCAGCTCCACATCCTGCCACCACCTCCCCCCACAGGGGCAAATGCCTGGGAAGCACGGTCAAGTGAGAGAGCATAGTCAGGAGGAAGTATACCACATTAAAAAGAGGAGCCTGTATGTCGTCCTTATTTGGTGATCCTCGGTCTGAAGGTATGAAGTCAAAGAAAAAGTGAGCAGAGATCGAAAAGCATAGGGTAACATTTAAAAAGATCAGCATCTTTAAGTCTTTGAATGAATTAGTGCAGTTGTAGTTTGTTCTCATAGCTTGTTTTCCTGCCCTACTCTGAACATCACAACATCACAATGTGACTGAGGGACAAAACTCAAAGAGTACCCATCCTTTGACAGCTTCTGCCTGAAGACGTCATTGGCCGCCAGCTTGATGGCTTTTTCCGGCGTGACCAGGGTGAGGTTCACCGCTGCACCTGGAGAGCACAAACAGGCCGGTGGCAGCAACAGGAAGCGGGTTTCTCACGGAGGTACGCGAATAGACGCCGGCCCACGCGCCGGCTTAGGGCCGGGCCAGCGTGGGCTCAGGGAACAACAACAACAGTGTAGGCGTCTGGATTAAGCTGGTAGTGAAGCACACGTATGGCGTTGTTCAACGCAGGGATTAGGAATGCAAAGAATACCTCTGTAGCATCCGAAATAGCCCTCGGAGCGAACCGTCTTCGCCAGGCAGTCCAGCCTGGGGAAGCAGAGGTGAGAGGGAGTGACATCATGTTTTGTCGTGGTCGAGCCAGGAGCAGAAATAAAGCATGTGATTCATAGCAATAGACCTCAACCGCTGGGATCAGTGGAGCCACTGAGCTGTGCTGTCACAGAGTCCCCTCTTTGGGAAGAACAGCAAAAAAAACAAGCCCACCAAATCTAATTGGTTGTGCAGGAAACACATTTCACCAGGCTGTTTTTCTGTCTTCCTCTGAGTCACGGTGGAAAACCGCAGTCAGAAATGTTTGAACTATATGGCCCCGCCCAGCCAGCCAGCCAGCAGCACTGATGCCCAGCAGATGTGAGCGGTTGAACATTTGGGACGTCCTCAAAGGACCCTCCCACGATGGAAGCAAACTGTGAAACCGTTTTTGTGCTTTGGATTAAAAAGATTGAGAAGCACGCACGGCCAGCCCTCTGGTAACATGAACAAACTGACCAAAAGGCTGCACGAAGTTTGGGAAGACGGGTGCGGAGCTGGACTGCTCCACCCCTCTCAGATTCAGGGGGAAAATATGCGAGTTAGAAAAACTACGGGTGGGCCTGCAGCTCAGGCTGCACGGTTTCTGCATCGTTCACCGTCGCTCCGTACGTCCAGAACATTTTAATGTTCGGGGACTTTTCTTTTTTGCACGCGAAAGGAAAGACGTCTGCCACCCGCTCCCGACCTCAAAGTTTAATTGACGAGAGCCCCCAATGTCCCGATGTACGCGGCTAATCAATGACAGTGGCGGGTTGACGCCGGCCAGGAGAGCCCTACTCACATTCCTTTGTAGACTTGGACGCCCTGCTGGTTCTGTAGGCGGGTCTTGGCCAGGTCAATAGGAAATACACATGTCACACCAACCAGGCCTGCCACGCCCCCATTAATAAGCTTAGCAGGGAGGCTGTGAAGGGATCAACATGGACACACACGCACACATGCACACACAAGAGCCGTGTAAGACGCACAGACATCGAAACGACCACGTCCATTCATCGACTGTCATACAAATGAGGCCAGCGTATGGAGTTTCCTCCACTTAAACACTGCCACGTGAATAGCTCTGCTTTGGCCTTATGAATGCATCTTTCACTGAGGGGAACGAATGAGGCGGAGATTCTTACCTAACCTTCTTCTCTGCCATCCTGCCTGCGTTTGGTTTCCAGGCCCACTCCTCCTCCTCTCCTCCTCCTCCCCCTCCTCCTTCTCCTCCTCCACCACCACCTCCGCGTCTTCCTTCGCCTCTCCCCCTCTCACGCTGCGGCGCCAAGCCCAGAGTGGCCACCGGTGCTGCAAACCCTCACCTGCCCACACCCACGCTTCAGCTTCAGAGGACTGCTCCCTCTAATGCGGAAGCCCCAGACCACCACCACCACCCCCTCCCCCTCCTCCTCCTCCTCCTCCTTCCTCTTCTTCTCCTTCCCCTTCCTTCGCCCTGTGCGGCAGGGGTGAACGCCCCCTGTCTCTGCCGGGGCCCAGACCACTGACGTTGGAATCCGTGCACTCTGGCCAGTCTTTCTTGCCTCGCTGTTCCTCACGCCAAGACCCGGTCTCTGCTCCCACACTGCCTGGAAACGCAGAACACATGCAGTTCATATGGATTAAGTCGCTCCAGAGAGCACAAGTGAGAGCAGTGCCTCTGAATTCTTTGTGACTAATTTTCTTTTTTTTTTTAATTCTAAATATAGCCCCGCTCAATAGACGTTGTGACGGTTTTTGTGGGGTGGTGCGGTTGTGGTGAGATGTGACCACCGGTTGACAAAACCCAGGAGTAGTCATTCATAAATGTTCATAGCGGCATATCCCAGGGCTACAACACACAGGGAGACGGAACATCTTGAGTCTCTCTAATCTGCCAGCTAAAAGGGATAAGAGTATTTGATCTAGCAAGGAGGGCAGAACTGAAAACGAGGGGGCTTATCGGTATTCTTTTACCACATTCGGAATCCTGCGTTAACAAAAGACTGAAAAGGAGGTCTGAATGCCAATTGAGGAATCTGTTTGACAGGTTTTTTTTTTCTTTTCTTCTTCTTTTTTTCAGCTGGAGGTACAGTTGCCCGTAGTCCCGGCTATGCAGTGTATATTCCAGATAATCCTAATGCTTTTCTGCTCTATCGCCCCTGTTTCTACCATTCTTTCTCTGCATTCCCCCTCCTGACTTACCCTTCCCTCAGCTCCCTAATTAATCTCTTTCTTAATCTGTCCACCTCCATTCCGTCTCTATTTTTACCACTGTAAACCTTCACTCTATCCCCACCTGTCCCACAGAAACAACCAGTTTTTACTTTGCTCATCTCCCCTTTTAGATTTGCAGTACCTCCCCCATTCCATACTATAGTTTTTCAATCTTTTCTCTCTTTTTTTCTGCCTATATAACCTCTTCATACTCTATCCCATTGCTGGATCCTAGTAGCATTCTACACATGCCTTTCGCTGAGCCTCTTTCTGTGATACTTGCTTTCAGCTCGGCCCCATTCACACACAGCAGTGACCCTGCCAAAACACAGACAAGGGTGCCTCACCCCAAGCCAACCTCCAGCTCCCAGACCTCTGCCTCCCTAAAAAAAACTGCACCGGAACACCCCACGCTCCCACCCCACGAGACGAGCTTCAAAGGAAAAAAAAAAGAAAAAAAGAAGTTTCCCCCCCCCTCCTCCGTCTCTTGGAATATAGCAAGGGAGGTGTGTAGGGGTTCTTACCTCCGTCGGTGCATCCCACAGACAGGATCGGGCTGTCCACTTTCCTTTCACTTCAACAATGTGTGCAGCACTGGTAGTCAAGCGAGAGCGATCTGAGAGAGCCAGCCGCCACTCAGGGGCCGTTGCACAAACACCAGCATTGTCCCGCTGCCTAAGTCCCTCCCTCTCGTGGTGACTCCTTGTGTGACACGGCCCCGGCAACACAGCTCTGCGCTAACACAACCCGACATAAACTCACGCCTGCGGAGCGCACGCAACCAGCAAAACGCCCACAAACTGAAGCTCGGCACGTCCTGGGTTTTTCTGAGAATACATATGCAGCGGGAACAGCGACACAAAAGAGGCTGCCCAACCGTATTGAGCTATCTATTCAGCAGTCCTGCAATTACATAATACCTCCAGGCACATTGAATTCCACTAATGTCCATGGACCCGTGGCTGCCAGCAAGATAACAGTGATCTAGCATCGGGAGCGCCACTGTCTGGGGAATTTCACTATTTGGGATTTGTAACCGGGGGAAATAAAAGGACAAGGAGGTTGTGTGAGGACATCAACAAAAAAAGAGCATGTGGCCACCACAGCAACCACTCATTGCCCCTAAACTCTTTTTTTTCTTTTTTTTTCCATGGGCATGGATTGATGTATTGATTTCCTTTAATGGAAAAAAAAAAGCAATTATGATCGGTGATCACGCTACTCATCGACAGGGGAAATTCAAAAGGTGACCGTTTCTGGGGTGGCTTTTGTATTCAAATCACTTGGTCGCACCGTCAAGTACTAGATAAAGGGAAGGTCCCGTTTGGTGAGATGAAACGAGTGCTTTTAACGGCATGGCCGTGCGGAACTTACCAAAGTGAAAGAGCGGCTGTTCACTGTTTCTGAAGGCACAGCCTCATTCCGAGACTCTTCCCCACATTTGAACTAAATCAAATAAAGAGTAGTCGTGTGAAAAATAACACTTTGGTGCAGTTGAAGTATTACCTGATGAACTTCTGTGACAGTTCCTGTCACAGCTGATTGTTTGAACACGTAACTGAAGTTCTATGAGAATTCTAAAGGGAATTTTTCTCTTCGGTGGAGCTCCTGACAACTTAATTTGACCCTGACTATTGTACTTTACTGGAAACAACAAGCTACAATATCAACTTGCTGTGTTTATTTGGCTTCACGTATTACCACAGTATCTCTCAAACCGTGTAGTCTTCAAGGTAAACTGTCACTGGAGGCTCGATAATTATACATAGGAACATAGCCATAGATGTAGTTATATAAAATCAGTGCAAATGACTGTCAGTCTGATCAGGATGGGTCCCTGGATTTTAACCACGCCATAAAGACCAACCCTGACAGAACAGGTTAACCATTGCTCTCCTTAGTTGTACTAGCTCTTCTTCTGGATTTGGAGTTTTATAGATGACCAAAGTTTCCAGTATGACAGTGCGTCATGACAAAATATGATTCCAAATCAGAATGAACTGCAGAGATTGTGTGAATAGAACAATTATCGGTACGCAAACTATCAAATCTAATTCGGACCGAAGGACTTAAAGTTGAGGAGTAATGTTTAAACAAACAGTACACCCACCCTCGTTTTTCCCCACCTATCAACTCACTTTTGACTTTGAACGCCGGGCTTAACGCTGAAGGTGAACCATGTTGCCCCAACATCAGGAGTCGCTTGATTTTCCTGTTGCCTAGCAACGTCACAACCTCAACCTCATGGGTCTGATGTTCTCAGGTTACACAGGTAGAGTGCTGTCGCTCCATTGACCATGAAGCTGACCACCTGCACCCTAGGCCCTCTGCAACTACTAATACCTTGTGGCACCATAATGCATCGAAGGAGCAGACTGTGTGGGGTGACAGTCAAACCCTGGCTCAGTCTTGAGTCTCATCGTCCGCAAAGTTTCTACGATGATTTGACTTGTGATAGTGAGTGAGGTGAGTCGGAATACTTTCCATGTGCTTTCACTGTTGCCACTGATGTGAGATAAAAGACAAACGTGTATATTTTTAAGTACTATATTATAGCAGGTGTTTTTTAGAGCCTTGAAATAATTGCGCATCGCAATGTTTTGGTATTCAACACATTAGACCGGCGAGGGGTGCAGTTGCTCCACAGCAAATTAGAAACCTGGTTGGACCCAGGGTGTTTCTGTGTGGAGTTTTTTCATGATTTCTGGTTTTACTCCCCCAGCTCAGAAACATACTTTATTGCATGCAGAGTGAATGGTGTGTGTGTGTGTCCTATGATGTACTGGCAACCCGTCCAGCAGGATGTATTCCCTTCCTTCGTCCTATGTGAGCTGGAGATAGACACCAGCAGACCGTGTAACACTGTTGGGTATTAAGTGGGGAAAGATAATGGAAGGACGGACGCTGTGAAATTCATGACCTCTCCTCTTGCACCCCCCTTGGGCCGAATTCGGACTTGCACGCAACGTGCTATACATTTCCAGGGCAGTGATTGAATCTCATTTTATTCGCGCATCACATTCTTGCTACCAAGAGTATTTGAAGCAGCACGGTAGTGCCATTCTCAACGCAGAGGTCAGAGTTTTTTTTCCTTATGTATTGAGCATAAAAAAGCTGAAGCATCTAGGAATCTCTTAAAATAAATCATTGCAAGTTTTACTGACTGTGCCAGGGAACATATTTAGGTCGGCGGCAAGAGTTAAATGCCCACATTACACGTGATGTAAAAGTATTGATTTTTTTTTTAATCTCAACATGAATGAAAGAAAGAAAAAACAAATGAAGAGGATTGTGATATACCAGATTTGTAAACTTCGCTTTCTGTGCTCTGGCTAGACCTCAACCCATGTGGATTACCAGTTTATTGAGCAAGGACTCATGGGACTATAATATTAATATACTATCGATGCAACAGGATGTGTGGAAATGTTTCAAAACGGTGTTCCCGAAGTTTCGAATCATGCATTTCTCTCATATTGCGACAGGGGGAGCCCCCGTCTAGGCTATTGCTCAGAACCTCGACCTCTACGTTGTTTACAAACTCTAAACGTAGTTGGCGAATCCCCTTAAGGACCAATCATTGTACGAACCAGCTTCGAGTGTTTGTATTTGTCTTACAGCTCGTTCTGTTGTCACTCAATCACACGGTTGCAGTCATGTTAAAAAAATAACTACAAATAAAGGATCAGTTATTGATTAAAAAATGTATAGCAAAAATGTACCAAGTTGTATCTGTGCAGTTTGTACAATACCAACTGTATATGATTGTATCAACTTGTTTTATTATTGTTATTTTTTGATTTATTCATCACTAGTCACAAGCATTCCCTTTAAACGGCGACCGCAATACCAAACCCGATGGGGTACTTGCTACAATAATCCTTATCATATGAACAAATATAGACGAATCTAAACCCAGATTTAGTTTACAATAATATGTAATCTAAGTAATATTGAATGATCTATCACATAAAACGTTCCTGTTGTTATATATCGGTTAATATGAGAAGTGAGCGGATCGACCCCCCCCCCCCCGTTCCCAGCAGCGGAATGGTACGGCCCTACCCATCTGTTAGCTCCGGTTGGACCCCGGCTGAACAGATTGTAGCTCCGCGGTTCGCGATGGAAGTAGCCCTGACGACGGGACGACGGCAGCAACTTTCCTGGTGTTTGTAATGACACGGAGGCAGCCTGCATCACTGGAGAAACCACTTTCTGATGTGAGGAACACGCGCCGCGCCATCTACACGGTCCGAAGATGTCCCAGGGATGTACAGTTTCTGTGGAAGAGATCCAGTCCTGGTGGGAAGTCCCGGCCATAGCCCACTTCTGCTCCTTGTTCAGGACGGCGTTCAACCTCCCCGATTTCGAAATAGAGGTAAACAATTTGCTCTCACGCGCGCGCGACGTGTTTAAGTGCGGAAATGAGAAGCTGTTTGTGTCAGCTTTTTCCCGTCCGACGCGGTACGCGACGGCTCGCCCGCCAGGCGAGCTTAGCAGTTCCCCGAACTTCTCCCCCGGTCGCAGCGTCGCCAGAACTAAAGGCTGCTCGTCGGGAGCTAGCCCGCTGCGGTTAGCACGCTCTCCGGGAGCCAGCCTCCACCTGCCCGTCGGACCCTGGGAGTTCAAATAGTGTCCCGGCGAACGTCAGCTGGTCGCCGGCGATAAAGTTTAACGACCCGGCGGCCTCGGCGAGGTTACGTGTTGCCGCGTATGTAACGTTGCCCGGGATGTTCCCGAGTAAACTAAAGATAGAGGTGCTCTCGTAACGCAGCCATGTGCCGCTCGTTTGTTGTCATTCGGCCACGGGTTTAGCTCTTTGAACGCCGCGGAGCCGCGATCTCACGCCTCGCGCAGCCGCCGACGCCGCGCGGTGACGTGCGAACAAAAACAACGCGAAGTTTCACTTTAGATCGCGCTTTTTTCCCCTCTTTTCACCAGATCTGGAAATTGTTTTTTCTTCACAGCTGGACTTAAAAGTCCCGACCTCGTCCTGCTGGCCGCGGAGCCTCTTGTTTTCGCCCCCGTCTCGCTTCTTTTCCTGTCATGTGAAGTTAGGTCCGCGGCGTGAGTTTCCAGTTTATTGTCTTGCAGCCATCTGGCTCGGGTAGCCATAGGGACGCAGATGCTCCTCGGGCATTGTTTGCTCGCCCTAAGTCCCGTTTCGTCGCTGCGCGGAGCGCTCGCTTCCCCGCACCACCCAGCCCCGTACAGTCCCCGTGTGCTCACTTTGTATCGTTTTGTCCCGGGATAAACACAATTTAGTGCCCCCGCGACGAGACAATTAACTTTACCCCCCCTCCCTCCCTCGTTCCCTCCCCCCTTGTTCGCCCGAGCCCACGTCGCTACTGTTTCCCCATCGCCCTTATGTGTTCGGGTAATAACATCAGTGAGTGGGGATGGTTAAATCCATCGAAGAATGATTGCGCTTTAAGAGAAATGGGTAAGGTCAACATCACGCATCAACAGTCCCCATCAGTCATCCATCCCCACCCCCTTCGGCGGAGCAACACACGTAGGCATCGCTTTGTTATTAAACGAGCTGCGGGCCAGATGGGGGGGGGGGGGCGGTCGCTTTGCTCCCAGTTTACATCAAAGTTGGGGCTCTTGTGCCGCTTCTTTCGCCTGCGAGGCGGCTCGGGATTGACGCAGAAAGTGCGCCGTCGTCAAAGCCGATCGGCTCTCGGTTTCAACTTTTTCCCCCCCTGGATGCCTTTGTACGGCGAGGCTTAAAGGAGGAGGGGGTGATGTATTCATCTCTCCGATCGAGGGGATCCGAGCACATGGGCCGTCCGCGGCAGAGGCGGCTACACCCCCCCCCCGCCCCGTCCCTCAGAAATATTGAGATTGATGCGGGAGCCTCGGCGCTTTGACGTCTCAATCAGCTACGCAAACGTTCAAGGTCGCCACCGCCGCGATACACACTGTTATCATCGGCGACTGCGCTCATCGCGATAATGGACAGAAGATAATGGCGTGTGCTTGTTCGCTCGCAAAAGTGAAATCTCAGCGCCGTGGTTGGTGAACAGGACTGGTTCTGGGTAGCTTCTTCTGAACCAGACATAAGCGTTTGTTTTTTTTGTTTTTTTTTTTGTTCCAGTCACACTACTGAGTTCACTTGTTGGTTGTCTGATCGTTTTTCTATCGCATCTTTTATTCCATTTTCTTGTATTGTTCTTGTATTTTGTTTTTGTATTGTTTTTTCCTGAGTTGGGTTTTGTTGAGAAATGCTACCTCAGTCTGTTTAATGCAGGAGAAAGGAGACATGGCACATGTCTGTCCCCTCCTGTTGCACATTTTGTGATTAGCTCAGTTCTGAACGCCGAGTACGTTCTGCTCGACTGGGTCCGCAGAGGATGATGGACGATATCAGAAGCCTAAACGTTAGCCGGATCCGGATTTCTCACAATGAGGATCGGTCAATCATTTGACCCCGGGTGATGTTCTCAACTCTTGGTTGGTCAGTGGAACCGTTGTGTATATATAAATATTTAGGATTGTAGAAATTGTGACGAGCGTCTTCTTGTGTTTCTATATTCCCTGGATGAGGGAAGTGAAGTGTACAAATCAGACGCCTTTGTTGCCGCTGCTTATGGATGGGAGTAGAAACTGAGGTACAGTAGCGGAGCCCCATTGTTTTAGCATCATCTAGCAGAGCATATCAAACACACCTTGCTCTCTTGCATGAAATACCATAAAGACTGTACAAGTCATTGCCCTTTAAGTGCAATTATGACGAAAGATCGAGTAAAAACCCAATCGATCTGTTTTGCTCTGTGCATTTGAATATTCAGACCATCCCGTGGCGCTCCGGTGAACCTAAAGCAGTCGTAACACCCTTGTTTTCCAGGGAGTATTTGTGGCCACGTCATAGCGCTTCCAGTCCCAGCTGCCGAGGCAGCGGGAGGAAACTGACTGTCAGACGTGTTTGTTTTACTTAATGCCACATACCAGCAACAGGCCGAGCTGGCTGGGCCACTGTCACGAGTGTAGCACTCTTAACTGATTTACCCTCTCCTGTGTCGACACTTGTTTAGTTAAGGTTAATGAAAACCGATGAGCCGCCCGTACGCGACAGTCGCTCGGCGCACACCGGACGAGGTGCCGCGTCGACGGCGCGGCGTGGATCGACTCCAGTTTCTTGGGGCTATCTAGGTCCAGTTTCCCCCCCCTCCCCGAGGATCAGGGGAGGGAGTGGGGAGGGGGAGGCGGGCCAGGAAATGGCTGTCGTCGGCCGTGACGGAGTGCCGGGCGGCGAGTGATTCCATTCTGTCCCGGACCGAAGCGTCAACATGCCCACACAATCGGGTGTCCTTGTGGTCGGCCGTTGCATTTAAGAGGACGTCTGTCGGTGTTTGAGGTCGCTGAGATGGTCGAGCACACCTACACAGAGACGTCGTGGGTCCGGTGATCAGTTTAGAACCTGTGGCTCGCGTGGGTTTCTAGCCGCTGACCTGCACGTCGCCCCAGGTCGAGGTCTGGGTTAAACGCGCCGGAGATTCGGCAAAGGAGAACGTGCGAAGGTGCGAAAGCATCGGGAAAGAACCCGCAGACCCAGCTTCTTCCTCGTGCCTGATGTTTCTTCACCTGCAGACCCGTGCCAGGCACCCCGCCCTCCTCTGTGGAGACACAGAGTGCATAATGCTGCATCCGGCCTGAGTGAAGAGGGTCCTGCAGGTGGAAAAAATAAACATTTGCCAGGACCCGTAAAGGGGAAAAAAGGGAGAAGTAAAGAAAGGAGTCTCGGAGCTATCCTGACACTGACAAACTGCAACACGGCTGACACACGCACACACACGCACACACACGCACACACACACACACACACACACACAGAGTGTGGAGATGAACCACAACTGTGACATCTGTGTACCAGTCACAGCTGTCAAGCAGTTACAATTCCATCCCGAAGCGGCGGTGACATTTTGTTTTTTCATTATTTACACGCTTGACTGACTCACATGTGCGCACACACACGCGCACACACACACACACACACACACACACAGACGGTGTTTACAAATGCAATGGTTGGTGCAAGGCGACCAAAAACAGTTGGTCTGTAAATGGAAGGCATGTGATCTGACGGTGGTAGGAAGCTTTGCCGCAATGCCGCTGCTGCTGCGGCTGCAAGTTCCTCATCTGGCACTTTCACGCCAAAGTTTCTCAGAGCGAGGAACTCTGTGAGGCCGCCCCCCCCCCCCCCCCCCCCCCCTCCTTTTTTTCTCTGCCCGCTATCACTTTTTGTTCACAGTAGAAGTAGTCCGGGTGACTAAAGCGGCCGCCGACGGGTCAAACATACAAGCGAGGCTCACAGCATGGTTCAAACCCGGGGGAGAGATGAGAGCGGGGATCAAGCGGAATTCTAAGATTCCCGCTGCCACATCCACTCAGCCGGCTGCTGAAATAAGCCTTAGTGCCGCCGCAAGAGTTCGCCCGTCCTGAAGCATTCCCCGAGCTCCTCTGGCGCTGCGCCGCTCTCAGACACTCTCTCCGCTTTGTACTTCCTGGAATCACTCGGCCTGGAACGGGTTCGGCGGCACCGTGCGACAGGTCGACGTTCCCATCGAACCATTAAAATGACGCCGTAACCACCGGATGGACCGGTGCACTGTCCTTGAACACGAGGTCACGGTTCCCCCGGAGTCGTCCCACCGTCAGGTCTCCTGGAACCAACCTGGAGGATGTTAACGTCTGAAAAAGAAGGGGGGGGGAAAGGCTGAAGATGACTTTAAGTTCCGTCTCCTCTCCGCACGCCGCGTCTGTCGGCCCCTCGTCCCCGTCGCTCCCAGGAGCGCAGCTAGCAGACACTCTACCCCATCCCCTTCTGGAGCCCCAGCCCCTGGCATCACCATGACTAAAACCCCAGATGGTGGCTCTTTCTTCCCCTTCCCCCTGGAGGGTGGAGGAGGCTCTCCGCTCTGACTGGGGGCGAGCCGCCTGCCGCCGCAGCAGCCGCCGCTGCAGCCTTTGCTGGGAGAGGCTGGGGGTGGCGGGGGCTCCTGTTTTCGTCATACCCCCGGTGTAATTGTGAAAGAGGACTTAGTCCTATTAGATCTGGTAAATCAGTGCGAGCCGGCTGCCCGCGAGTACGTCCTTGTTTCTGTTGTCTAGAAAGCACATGGATTAGCAGGGAATGAGATCAAGGCTTAAGTGCTGCTCCTTCGCGGGCCGGCTTCAGACACGCACCCGCTCTCTTTTTGCTTCCCGGTGTTTCTGGAGGACAGCTGCAGATGGCAGCCGCCTCTTGTGGCGCACGGTATCACCTGGCAAAAGCCTTCTTTCTTTTTTTTTTTTGCTCCTCTCCACTCTGACCAGAGCCAACAGCGTATCCGGCTGTGCTCTCTGCACAATCGTGATCAAGGACGGGAGGCTGCCTCGATGTCTCATATCTGATAATGTGTTTATCTTCAAGCCTCGGCGGCTTTATCTTCTCTACGTCCTAAATTCCTCCCCAAGAGGAGATGAGAGCCCCCCCCCCCCCCCCCCCCCCCCCCGCCTCCCACACACACACACACACGATGACAATGAGCCATTCTCATCCCAGATGTACACTGCTCACTCATCCCTCGCATCCCTTTTTCTGTCCCTCCAGCCCCTGTCCCACCCACTGCTCCATCCCCAGCTCAGCCCCCTCTTACAACCCCACAGACAACCACCCTACGACGAGGCGGCACGCACAGCCCTCGAAACTTTTTCGCTCTCTGCGAGGAGCCCTCAGAGATCAGGAAACCTCTTAGCGTGTCTTTTTTTTTTCTTTTTTTCTCTCCTCCAAGCGTGCACCGTGAGAAGGCTTTGTGAGAGGCCGCTGCCCCTCCCCCAGCTGTGATTGACAAGCGGGAGCAGCGGTACATGCATCAGATGGTTTCACATGGGGAGTGTGTGCGCAGAAGGGGTGAGGGGAGGGGGCGGGCGGGGGGGGGGAGTTTGTTTCAGCCAGCTCCATTGTTGCAGCACCCCCATGGTTCCCTCTCTCTGTCTCCAGTCTGGGGCGGCCTGACTCTCACACACACACACACACACACACGTCGCGCGCTCGTTCAGAAGGAGGGACGAGAAGGAGCGAGGAGAGACAGAGGAGCGCCGGGAGAAACCCCCGGCAAGCTATGACAACCGGCCCACCCTCTTCACCTGTTGCTCCAGCCGACTGACTTGTGTAACTGGCTGGCCACGCGACGACACCGCCCGGAAAAGCCAGTTTGACTCATCGGTCGCAAGGGAGAGTCGTTTCGCCCCAGGACGTCCGGATCGAGGCCGCAGATGTGTAGCTTTGCCGCCGCCGCCGCCGTGTGTAGAAGTTCCTGATTGGCTGATACCACAGATGACCTCCGGAAAGTCACCCGGGCTGCATCCAGTCCGGCTCCGCCACCCTCCACCTCTGTCGCTGGATCAAGTGTGGAGGTGGGCGGAGTCAGACCAGCCAATTAGGCGTGATCCAGAAAGTCCATTTGGGGAGGTGAGGGGGGGGGGGTGGTTGCAAATTAAAGGCTTAGCATATAGATCACGTACATATTTGTGAGCACTTTGTATCGGCGGGCCCCCCCCCTCGCTGCAGCGAATTGGAGGGCGGTGTAATCCCTGCCGGATTTCATGCCCGCGTTTTGGAGCCCGGTGCGCCCCTTCCAAACCGACGCGGGGAATAACGGCGCAAACAAGATGTCTTCGAGCGTGGCGCCGTTCCTGCAGCTGGTTTATTAAGGTCTTCACACTCGCGCCCGTGGTCTCCTGTCAGGTTGCAGCTCCTCCTCGTGTCCGCTTTCAGGCTCCAAGGCTGTGAGCCATCTGCTTCACGTTTTCTCCCCTTTCACAGCTCCCCTCCTCCGGGGGGTCAGGGACTTGTTTTTCCCGGCCTAGCTGCATTTGCACCAACCTATTTGTGTGTGTGTGTCTGTGTATAGATATATATAAACAGATAGTACGGGAGCCCTGGGACGCCGGCTCTCGTTTCTGCAGAGAGGCTACACTTCCTCAGAGCTGAGCTGACGGTGGAAGTATGAGCTCCCCTGGCAGGCGCGCGTTTTCTACCCGCTCGCTGGCCGTCGATGCCACCCGGCCACCTGTCCCGTCTGGCCCTGACCCCGAGGCCCCGGTAAAAAAAACCCTCCCCGCGTCGCGTCCAAGTTATACTTAGTGTTGGCCTCCCATCCCACGTGGGGAGGCGGGCTCATTTTCACCGCCCTGACGTCGTGGCTTCTTCCTGTTCACGTGCCTCCACCAAACAAATGGTGTCCCGACAAGAGGGAGGGAGGGGGGGGGGGGGACTCCAAACGACGGAACGTGTCGCAGTGGTAATCAGGACAAGCGTGGTGGGTGGGGAAGGAGGAGGAAGGGGTTGGGGGGGGGGGGGGGGGGGGGGGGTCGCCAGGCTGACCCCCAGGAACCCTCTGCAAGTCCAGGTTTTTTGTTTTCGGCGCGATGTGCCCCGAGATGTTGACGCTCCGGCGTGACGACGAGACGAACGGCACATCCTGAGGATGCGAGGGCGTTTTTTCCTGTGGCGTTACGGCTCCGTCTGCGCGCTTTGTCATGTGGCAGGAGGTGGTTTGTGTGGCTGTGGGGGAGGAGGGTGTTGTCAGATGATGGCTCCTGGAGGAACCGTGCGCGAGATGAAAGTGGGAGGGAGCGGGGGAGGAAGATGTAAAGACGGAGGCAAAGGAGAGGAAGAGAGGAGCCTTTTTACACAACAAACAGGCCTCCTCCTCCTCCTCCTCCCCCCACCTCCTCCAGCTCGCTGCGCACACGTCCTCCAACTGTTGGTGATATAGACCCCGGAGGAGCTGTTAACGGCAGTGGCATGGAAAGTGTCTGCTGTAAGCGTAGCCAGAGAGAGGCCAACCCCGCCCCCCCCCACTCCCCCCCCGATAGCACGGCCTCTTTGGATCTGCCACAACCTTGGAGCAGCTGATACAAAGGCTGGCTGCTCTGCTTATCACACTCCCGTCTTTCTCTCTCCCTCTCTCTCTCTCCTCTCTCTCTCTCACACACACACATTTTGCAGCAAGATGACACATACATTATCTCCATACCCCCCACCCCCCCCTCCTCCATAAGATATGAATTGGGACACATGATGTGTGTCCGCAGTTTACAAAAAGAAAGAGAGAAAAGGAAAGCGCATTTCGCTTTTATCTCCAAATGCAGATGGTCTGCTCTGCCTCGGAGTCACCGCAGCCTTGATGTCTCCCTTTTTTTTTTTTTTCCCCCCCCCTCCTCTCTTTCAAAGGCGACATCAAGGCTCCCCGGCACCCGGCGCGCTCAGCTGATTCATTGGTTCTCACGTCGCATCCTTTTTTTGGGCTTTTTTTTTTGCCGTCCCCGGATCTCACGGTCTTGACGATCATCTCGTTTAGGTCGTCGAAAGTCCTCCCGGCCGTCTGAGAGCCCGCGGCAACCCGAAACGGCTGAATGGGTGCCTGTGCCCGGGCGCTGCGTTCTACGTCGCGCGATGCAAATGTACGGACTGGCCGGACGGGTTCGCCGCCGGGAACAGGCGCTCCTGTTGTGCAGCTTCGCTTTAATTTTAGATTTCTGCTCGGGCCGTGACGCTTTTTCTCTCACGCCCCCCGCGTTTTGTGACTCGCTCCCGATCCCTCTCGACTTTTGAATGGCCGCCGACGTCCATCGGCACCCGTTGTCGGTGTCTCCACCTACGGGTCGCCTCAAACGGGTGGTTTCAGGGCGTTTTCCCCCCGAACGAACAGGCAAATGTTTCCGAAAGCCGTCGGCAGTTTGGAGATGGAACGGGTAATGCAGGATCGAACGGCCGCCCCAAGCTGTCTCGCTGTCTTGCGCAGTCGTTGTGTGTGCGTACCCCCCGGGCGCACCGATCGCTTAGGACGC
>CM055196.1:3928967-3941467 GCA_029224185.1 Karalla daura
CTCTCTCTTATCTGTCTTCCTCTGCCTCTCCCTCCCCGCCTACATCCTCCTTCCTCTCCTGCCTGCTCACCTACGCACACACACACGCTCACACACGCACACGGGCGCAGCTGCTAATGCGTTTTTGCCCCCCCCCCCCCCCCCCCCCCCCCTTCCCCCGCCGTGGTTGCGTTGCGGCGGCCAGGAGCCCGACTGTGACACCTCTGGGCGCCGCTAGCGGCGGCCCCGGCTGACAGCTATTCACAGCTCGGCTGCCTTGATGAACTCTGACATGAGCTGCAGAGGCCCGGGCCTGATATAGACCGGCTTTCAAGGGATCTGCTTAGAGCTCTCTGCCGGCTGGGGGTTCCCTCCTTGCATGCTGCATGCTATATCTGGAGCTCCGATATGTCACCGATGCGGATCCAAAACTCATCCAGATAGTACAATTCAGTTTTGCACAATGTAGGATTTGTAGGATTTAGGATGTAGGATTTAAAGCTGGTAATGCAAATGGCACTGCATCTTCAGGTACTTGTCTGTGGCTAATCACTCCGCACACCCCCAGGCACAGGTTTCCATATTTTATCATATGTCACTCTTTCATAAGCCTGACCGTCGCTCCCAGGGGGAGGGTGGGGGAATGCGGGCAGCAGAAGAGAGGGAGTGACTTGGAGGGGGGAGGGGTAGGGGGAGGGGAGGGGAGAGTGCAGAGCCGGTGACCTCTCGATACTCTTCACAGCTCCCCGGGGCCTGTCAGCGTGTTGGCCTGGACGCGGCTGTCTGTCTCCCTGTTTCCCGGACTCAATCAGTCCCCCCCTGCCACCGCAGGACACGACAGGCGCGTCCACATGCGACCCCGCTGTCGCCCGGAGATGAAATGACGGAGCGACTGAATGTACAGGGTGTCTCTTGGCGTTGGGTCCAGTTTGAGAGCGGCCTTCGTTTGCGCCTCCTTAAGCACCTGAGCTGAACTCTCCATCATGAATGTATCCGATTTGTTTTTCCAGGAGAAGGAGCAGAGGCAGAAGCAGCTGGACCCCACCCCGTTCCGCATGTCGCAGCGCTTCTCTGAGAAGCACCACCCGCAGCGAGAGGACCAGGTGTGTGCGAGCTGTCAGTGTCCTGAATGGACACTGACATGTCATACAGCGTCTCATTCAGCCTCTACAGGACCATCCGTCCATCATCCGGACAGAACTGGGGACAGGGGTTACGGTTATCAATGAGATGTCTCCATTTTGGCCGAGGGTGTCGATGTGGTAAGAGAAATCACACACCTGCTCTGCTTCTCTCCTCTCCTCTCCTCTCTCTCCTCTGGCGGTGGTGTCTGCGCTCAGGACAATCTGAAGGGCGCCTCAGAGGAGGAGGGCAGGGACGACGACGCCGAGAGGCAGGTCCTGCTGGCCGAGCAGCGGCGGGAAGAGGAGAGGCTCCTGCTGGAGGAGCAGCAGCGGGAGAAGATGGAGAAGATCAAAGCCGCGGAGGGTGAGCGCCAGGACGGAGCGCGCGCAGGGGGACGTGCGCGAGTTGTGCGTCTTGTGCGGAGAAAAAGATACCCCGTACCGCCGTGCTGTGGCAGGCTGACGCAACCGCCCATGTGTGAGAGAAGGCCGCGACATGCCGAAAGTCAAATCACACGACGCGGCGACGCTTTCGCCTTCTTTCATCAGCCACCTGTGGGCAGCAGGTGGGGGGCCTCCACGCTCTTCCCTGCAGCCCGGGGGACAGTGGATTGAATGGATGGGGAAGAACCCCTCCTACCTAAACCCCCCCCCCCCCCCCCTCTCTCTCTCTCTCCCCGCTCAGAAGCCCGGTGATTTATGTATAGCGCACAGAGGCTGTGAGAGAGAGAGCGTTCGAGGCCTTTAATCACAGGATCGCTCCTCTTCGCCCCCCCACCCCGCCCACCCCCCCACCCCGCTCTCTGATGTCATCTGTCGAGGGTTAATGAACTGCTGATTGTGCTTCAGCGGAGGAGCCTCATTAATGTATTATAGATGAACAGCAGGACCTGGCCCGCCTCCTGTGTGTGGACCGCGCGTGCGGGATCCTCCCTCGAAACCTCTTTAATCCGCGCGGCGGGGTGGGGGGGTGGGGGGGGCTAGATAGAGAGCTGGAGCGGCGATACGCACGCAATCGAAGCCCTGAGTGTCCCTCACGCCTCACCCCCCCCCTCTCTCTCTCTCTCTCTCGCAGAGCGGGCCAAGAGGCGGAAGATGCGGGAGGAGAAGGCCTGGCTGCTGTCCCAAGGGAAAGACCTGCCGGCCGAGCTCCTGAACCTGGAGCCGTCCTCGCCGGTCCACAGGACGCGCAGGAGCAAGGAGTTGTAAGGCGGCGAGCACGTTTGGCCTCGCGTTTTTTTTTTTTTTAAGACGCACAATGGGGGAAGGTCGATGGTGGGAAGTCGGTAACCTGTCGCCTCTGACTTTGCAGCTACGAGATCGACGACGACTACACGGCGCTATACAAAGGTAGGCTCCGCCGGCCGGCCGCTCTCTCTCTCTCTCTCTCTCTCTCTCTCTCTCTCGCCTCCTCGCCTCCTCGAGTGCGTGATCCATGATCTCGTCCCCTCTCCCCCCCCCTCCGCAGTGCTCGAGGCCTTGAAAGCTCACAAAGACGCTTGGCCCTTCCTGGAGCCGGTGGACGACTCCTACGCGCCCAACTACCACGAGATTATCAAGGTAGGAAAGACCGTCGCGGCTGAGAATGGGGCGATGTCACCTTTACCCGGCACACCTCTGATCTGGACTCCTCCGACGCTTTCAGACCCCCATGGACCTGTCCACCATCGAGAAGAAGCTCAACGACGGGGAGTACGTGGCCAAGGAGGAGTTTGTCGCCGACGTGAAGCTCATGTTTGAAAACTGCGTCGAGTACAATGGAGAGGACAGCGGTAAATGAACATCTCCTTACCTCCTGAATGCATCTCTGCTGGTGTCCGTTGTGAGAAAGAAGTGCATGTATGACGTGAGGATGTGAGTGGGAGAGTGAGCAGAAGAAAGGGGGGCCGCTCTCGGTGCGGCGCTGGGGCCGGGGCCGGGGCCGGGGCAGCCCTGACAGTGATTAATGAGGAGTGATTGAGCTGTGCTCCAGTGCTCAGGGGGATCTCGGCCCTGCAGGGCCAGAGAAACATTCCAGCCCCTAAGCCCCCCTGTCTGGAGCCATCTATCCAACTGAATACGCTCCCCAGGGACAGGGAGGAGGAGAGTAGCGAGGGGGGCCCAGGGTGGAGTAGGAGGAGGGAGGGAGGGAGGGGGGAGGGAAGGAGGGAGGGAGGGAGGGCTCAGAGGAACAGGGGGGGGCAACCTCTGCCCTCTGACCTGGTCAGCCAGCTAGCAAACAGAGTTTGTGAATGTGGCTGCGTGGTGTCAGTTAAAGCACTGTAAGCGAATGGCTGTGGGATGGAGATGTTGTTCACAGGGATGCATGGCAGTGAAGGCGAGAGGGAGTGTTTTTATCAAGCGACCACACCTCACATGCGTTCGCACGCCTCCCCCCCCCCAGAGTACACCATCATGGCCGAGACGTTGGAGCGGTGTTTCAACCGGGCCATCCTGAAACACTTCCCATCGGAGGACGGCGACACCGACGAGGAGTTCCACATCAGCAGCGAGGACAAGGAGCGCAAGGACAGGAAGCGCAGCCGTGGCAGCAAACCCTCGGGGCCCGACAGTCTGATCAAAGCCACCGAGCAAGTCCAGCGCAAGCGGACCCCGCACGGGGACAGGGGCGGCACGGGCCCGGAGGAGGACAAGCCCGCCAGGCCACGTCCCCCCACCCCACTGGGCCAACGCCCCGCCTCACCCCCACCACCTGCCTCCCGGCCAGCAGCACATCCATGGGGACCTGAGGGGCATGTACCACCCAGGGCAACAGGTAACCATGTTTGTCCGTCGCTCAAAACGTCGCCGTGTTCCCTAATCCAATCCAATACATCATCCAGTGATAGAATTGCATTCATGTTTTGAGAGTTTCTTGACATGTCTGACGTGTTGGAGAAATGTCTCCCTGTCCTCTCACCAGCTTCATCGTCCACATGGTCCACCCATGTATGCCCAAAGGATGCCCATGGATCCCCGCTTCGCCTACCCAGCTCACATTCCCAGACACGGCTTCAACATGCAGGTATACACACCCAGCTGCACCTTTTGTAAATGTGGTTTACTTTACGTTTTTTGCCACAGAAACATCTTTTGTGTCCACAGTGTGTACAGAAATGTCCCCAGTCAGTGTGTCCATCAAAAACCTTCTGTGTTTTTTCCTCGTTTTCCCTCAGCATCGCATGGTCGAAGGACATCACATGGGTCCGAGGTATCCAATGGGCCCAGATCCCAACCAACAGCAGCCTCCGCACCAGCACCAACACCCCTACATGGGTCCGACTCACGGCCCGTCCCTGGGACCCCGGCCCATGGCCCTGCAGCCGGGGCCTCCCCCCGAGGCCAGCATGTACCCGTCCCACCACCGTCCGGAGGGCCACAACGTGCACCCAATGGGCAACAGGTTCTCCGGGCCCGAAGGGCCGCCTCAGCACAACTACCCAGGCCTGAGGCATCCCGGCATGGCTCTGCCCAACGTCTGGACCGGCATGAACCCCCACGAGAGACCTAATGGCATGCACGTGCAGGATCCCAACATGGTGAACCAGCGCAGCTTCGCCTATGGTGGGGTCCCACCCCCGGTGGGCCATAAGCCATGGCCAGAAGCTGCGGGATATCCGCACCCTCTCCCCAACGGCCAGTATCAGATGTCGGCAGCGGTCGGCCCCCCGGGGCCCATGTCCTCATGTCCCCCTGGTCCCCACCCGGACGCCTCTGGCAGGACCCGGCTGGTCTCCATGCTGGACAGCCCGGAGATGCTGGCCTTGCAGCAGCTGTCGGCCTCCTCCGGACCCCCACCCGCCGGCACCCCTCATCAGCACATGGGCAACTTTCCGCAGCCCGCTCCCCCGCCAGGAATTGGCAGCGTCCCAAGTCGCCCCTCTCAGCAGCCCCCGCCGGCCCCCGAGGTTCAGCTGCTGCACCCGGCCGCAGACAATGGGCCAGACAGCCAGCCCTCCCAGCAGCCAGACACCACGCAGCCCAGAGGTAGAACCGACCTTCTCTGCGTCTCTCAACCGGCTATCTGCGCGCTGCACGAGGGGAACCCGAGCGCGGTCTAACCTTTTTCTTTTCCGTCTTGTCTGTTAAGCGCCGCAGCCCCCGTCCTTGCCCTTCCCCTGCGTCAAGTGCTTTTCGCAATTTGATTTTAATTATTTTTCACAGCGAGTGGCAAATTGAATATGCATTAGTTGGATGAAATTTCCTTGCCGCTTGCTCTTTGAGGGGGATAGCTTGATTAAGCCTCTGTAGTGAGCGAACAAATGTCTCTTGCATTCCCTCTTTGAAGAATGGAGGAGGACACTTTAGTTGGTTGCTCGTTTTGTCTCATTCATTTGATTGGCTCGATTATACACCCATAGCGTAAAATTTTTGCCTTGCATTCGTGCTCTTAAGCTAACTAAACTTAAACATAAACACTCCACTCTCTGACATAAACGTTGTTCTTCTTTGTCAACAGGCTCACCGTCAGAGAACAAGATGGCCGCCAGCAACGTTTCCAATGAGGCTTCCTCACAGAGCAGCACAGCTCCAGGTCAGCGCGAGCACCCGTCCCTTCCCAGTCCCGGGGGACACCAAACTGGGCCCGAGGAGAGGATGCAGAGCCCCACCGCCCCGGGCTTCGGCAGGTCACCGGAAAGCCACAAGCATGAGGGAGATGGCCAGAGACTGCCTGCCAGCCACTGTCCGCCTCAACACGTGAATCCCAGCGCTCCACCCCATCTCAGCGCCAGTAACGGCGGAACCGCTGACCCGGCTGCACCCAGTTGCCCTCGGCAGACACAGCAGAACGCTGTGAGCCCCGCCGGTCCTCATCAGCACGCACCACTGCCGCCGCAGGCTGCCGAGACTCAGAATTCCAGCCGGGCGATGTCGGAGAACAGTTTGCCGCAAGTGCAGAGTGCACCCCAGCACGGTGAAGGCCCGCAAAGCATCCCTAAACAGCCGCTACCTCAGACAAGCCAGAGTAGCCCCCCTCAGACCCGGCCTCAGAGCTCCTCCCAGCAAATGGCTCCTCACCAGGTTCCCCAAAGCGTCCCTGCACAACACCCTGCACAGACCAGCTCCGTGCATGGGATGCCTCAGAGCGTGACGCAAGGAGCCCAGCCTGGGCCTCCGCAGCCGGCCCCTCTCACTTCATTGCCGCCCAGTCATCCCAGCCCGCTCTTGCCTGCCCAGCCCAGTCCGGCAGACCACGGGGATCAAAGACCCAGCGAGCCCACCAGCAGACCAGACTCAGAGGCCACTGCCGTGCCCCCACAGCACACCATAATGAAACCCGGGCCTCCAAGTGGCGTTTATAAGCAGCAGGGCTTCGGTCCCGGCCCTCAGCAAACCGTGTTGGTAGGCACCAATCCAGGCATGCAGGCCCAAAGAGGGCCGGCTCCCGCGACTAACCCGGCCATGCCTCCCCACTCCCAAGGCCAAGCCAACGGAGCCATGGGTCCTTACGGCATGGCGAACCACCCACACTACAGTCAGAACAACCTGAGAGGGCCCACGCCTCCATCCGCTCATCACCCTTATCACAACCAGACCATCAACCCCCTGCACAATCCCGCCCCGCACCCCGCCTACCAGCAGCAGGGAGGCGCCGCCTACCCCTACCACGTCCCGGGCCAGCAGCACCCTCCGGCCCACTCCAACATGTACCCGCCCCACCAGTACCAGCAGCAACACTACTACCCGCAGCTCCATCCCCAAGCCCAGGCCCATAACCAGCCCCACCGGAGAGGGAACTACCCGCCCGAGGAGTGGCACCAGTCTCACTATCAGCCCCGCCAGCCAATGCCGCCCACCGCCTACCTGCCCGTGGCCAGCGCCCGAGGTAACGGGCATTTAAAGGAGAGCAGTCCGTCCCCGCTGGGCTCGGAAGGCTCCGGCGGGGTCGGCATGATGTCCCCCGGCCCCGTGCCTGAAGTCGGGCCCCGGCCCGGGGGCCCGGACGAGGGCAAAAGCGACGCCGGGAAGCGAGACGGCGGCGGCGGCGGCGGCTCCCACAAGCAGGCCGCCGCGGAGAGCGCCGACCGCCCCGAAAGCCCGAAAGAACTCCTGGACCTGGACAGCCACAACGCCGCCGCCCGGCGCCGCCACGCCCAGCCGCCCCATCAGCAGCGGGCCCCGGCCTCCGCCGCCCACATGATGGCGGGCTTCATGTACGACCCCCGCGCCGTGCACCCGGGCATGCAGCACGGCGGCGTCCCCCCCGCCGCACCCCGCCTCCCAGGCCCGCGGGGGCGGGCCCGCCGGCAACCGGGCCCCTTACCCCGGCCAGCAGTACCCCGACCCGGGGGGCTACGCCGCCCAGAGGCCCCACCCGCACCTGATGGAGGCCCTGCAGCGGCCCCAGCAGCTGCCCTACTCCCCGGGCCAGACGCGCATGGCCATGTACAGACACCCGCGGCCCGCCGGCCACTACCAGGGCATGATGGTCCAGCAGAGAGGCCTGCCGCCGGACCGCTTCCCGCACCCAGGGTAACGTACCTTCCTGTCCGTTGATACTCTGTCCGCTCTTTTTTTTTTTGGGGGTTTGAAAGTAAACGGCAACTCGGTTACGATAACAATGTTGACGATGTTGACAAACGTTCCCCGTGTGTGTCTCTCGGTGGCGGTCGCAGGCAGCAGATGATGGCTGCCCCGGGTGGCCCCGGCAGCAAGTAAGGACCGCGACAAATCCCGCGTTAAGAGTGAGTATAAATACCTTTTGACACCTAGCAGCGCATGTCAAAACCGCCCCCGGCAACTTCCTGTTTCGCCGTCCTTTAAATAGAACGTCGGCGCCTCAGGTGTCTGTTCTTGGGCGGGTGAGCACAGAGCCAAAAGGCGTCCGTGACTTGCAAAGTAATCGGTGCACTGAAATGATGGGGGGTTGCCAAGCCGCGATCTCTCTTGTGTTCAGGTCGCTTGGGGTGGAACTGACCGGTCTCCCTCTCCCCTCAGACATAACGTGCTGGCTGCTGACGGAGATTCACGCAAGGGACCCTCCGCCTCGCGTGCAGTCTCGACGATTTCGTTACACTGGAAGAAACGCTGTTTTGCCCACCACTGGACTTACAGAATCCGACTCGGCAGCTGGCATGGCAGAGATGATTGAGATAAAAGAAAAAAACAAAACGAAGAAATGTGAAATTTTGCCGAGCCCTCTCGCCGTTGGCCCCCGCCGCTCGTCGAACTGGGATTCACGGACCCGCTCGTGGACGCTTCAGCCGAGCGGCGGACACCAAACCTGAGAGTTGAGGCGCAAGGACGGACTGTTAGACCACTGGGCCAGCCTGTCGCACACAGGGAATACCGCTCTCAAGAACACTGGACAAAGCCGCCCCTCCTGTCCTCTCCGCCGAGACGAGGACGGACCCGGGGCCTGTGAGCGACGCCGGCCCAGACGAAAGGAGCCGTTGGCTTTTCTCTGTTTCTCTTTCCCCCGACCATATCTTTCAACTCAGGTGTAGAAAAAGGAGGCGCCGTGAGACTGTCGCCCCCCCCCCCCCCCCCCCCCTCGCAGTTGCCTTGGTCTCCTCCGTGAATGTACGAGTGAATGTGCAGATGGTTTCAGGCGCCTTCCATCCTGGAAAGGGTCCCCGTCCCCGTCGCGCCCCCCTCGGCGTCCCGAGCGGGCGGCGCAGAATATGCATGGTTCAGAGCGGCCTTCCTGGTCAAGAATGTCTTCGACGGGCGGAGGAGGGGACCGGCAAGGACGGCACGATTTGTACCCGACCGTGCCCAAACTCTGTTATGCACTATGGTTTTGTCAGTCCAGACCTCCTGGAATCGAGTGGCCTTGGATAGTCTTGTCGCGTGATATGTGTGGAAAGTATATCCGAACCTTCTGTCCCGGGCTAAGGGTGCAAGGTGGAAGCGAACCCCCTCCTAACCGGTATAATATATGCACACACAGAGCAAACGCGAAATTCCTTCAGTTTTGGGTCTTCCTCCACGTCTGTCGCATTCCGCCTAGCTTTCGGTCCTCCCCCCCCCCCCCCCCCCCCCCCCCCCCCCCCCCCCCCCCTCCCCAAATGTCGATACTAAACCGATCCTCAGGGTAAACAGTTTCTATTTACGGGTATTTTTCTGCGTTTTCTCCATGGAGGAGCGGCGTATAAAGGAAGGAAAAGAAAGAAAATCGGACCGCAACTGTGGCAAATCAATCCAGCTGACTCAAGAGAGTAAGAGTCTTCTAGTCATTGTCCTTAACGTCGGGCTGAGCGCACTGCCAACCTATAAGACCCCCCCCCCACCACCACCACCACCACCACCACACCTTGGAACATAAGACCCCCTTCTTTATATCCTCATCGAAACCAATTCAGAAAAAGATGGAACAAGTCCCGAGCGACTCCACATTCCGGTTGCGATGCCGATGATACCCGTCCGTCACGGTGATTTCTGAGATCACAATCTACCTCATCTACAGAGACCGGCGGACTTTGTGCAGAAGAAGCAATCACTGAAGGCGTACACTACGGTCTCGGACGGGACAGCGCTTTTAAATCCTCGCGTTTTTTGTTTCCCCCCCCCCCCCCCCGAGTTGTACAGGCCGCGCGCCTTCCTGGTAGACAAAAGTAGGAAGTGCTCCAGTCCGCGGTGCGCAGCGGGCCGCCTAGTTCCCTTAGCGATAGGTATCCAAGGCGCCGCGAGCGACGACCGGAGTGAAGGCCGACGGAGCCGCGTGACTGCTCTCCCGGTCCCAGGCCTGCCGCGGACGACTCGCCGTTTCGGCGAATAGAGAACCGTCTCCACATTTAGTGGGTCAGGGCGGAGGCGGCGTGGCCCGGCGAGGCCGTGATGTTTAGCTCTGTGGTGTACAGGTGTGAGAGCGTCTGTCTGTGTGTGTGTGTGTGTGTGTGTGTGTGTGCGCGTCTTTGGTGCGTGGAATGGACGCCGGATGATCAGAAGTGTGCATTCGAGTCTTTTTTTTTTTTCCTATTTTTTTCTTCCCCCCCTCTGCTGTCACCTGTCTGCACTAGTGAAAACCATTTAGACGTGATGAAATGTGAATCATATTTATTTGCTCTTCGAGAATTTTTGTACATTTCCGGACTTGTTTTAATATAAATGTGGCGTACGTTTCTGTTCCCCTCGACGTTATGTTTGTTTCCAAGCAGTTGTCTTTTTTACCTCAGTAGCATGGCGGCATTGGAAAAAAGATCTGCACGTTTCGCTCTTCCGTGACGTTTACAAGTTCTTACCTGACTGACATAGATTATTTTGGAAATGGAATGATTTTCTACACTGTACATTTCTTAGAAATAAATAACTTTTCTCAAGTTATTTTGCCTTTGTCGTTAAAACAAAAGGTATTAAAAAGAAGAAGAGAAAAAACAAGACGCACACCTGTCCTGGTCACATATTCCAAAAGTTTTCTCTCTGTTGTGTCAGTTGTGCGCAACGGGCCATCCATTTGTAATTGGTTACGGAAAGTGAAAGGCCAAAAACAAGGAAAACGCAAGCAGCCGGACGAGGAGGCCGACGCTGGGCGGCGCCTTCGCCCGCTGGAGTGCCTCGCGCCGTCGTCCCCGATTAGCGCCCGTTCCCCCGACGCCCGGGCTGACCAATGAGAGCCGGCGGTGTCACCGAGGCGGCAGCTCGCCTCCTCGGGCCTCCTTCGGGAGGCTCCCGTTCTGAGCGAGCGAGCAACGTGTCCTTTTGTGGCCACCTAATGAGGGCAAATTGAGCGGGGGGGGTGGGGGGGTGGGGAGGATGCAGATGAGCTGTTTAATTAGGGCACATTGGTTGATCTTAAGCGAGCGAGCTGAGTAGGCCAGTCGTTCCTGAAGGTGGGAATAACGGTAATAATACATCAATTTGTGTGATGTCTTTCAGTCAAATGAGCTGTAAAACGGGCATTTGCAACATGCAAAACAATAATGGTGATAGCTGATCGGGTGAAAGCTTAGAAAAAAACAAAGCAAACAAAGCTCACTTTTTAATTGTAGAGATGAAAGACTGAAGGAAATGTTGGCTCGTTGGACAGTTCACCCCCATTCATCTAGCTTCTTGCCTGATCAGCTCTCGTCTTACCTAGACTCAACAGAGCTCAGAATTCTATCACTGTAGCTACGCTAACATTTAGTGCGTTTTGAAACTGAATACTCAAATCCCAACTTCCTCTACACTTGATGATTATTTAGAAGGCCGTAATCACTGTGTGGGCCCGAGGACAACATTTTCATTTTTATTCTGTCAGACTCAGGAATCCTTATTTTTATAGTCTAGCTTTAGGCTTTAATAAATTCAAATTCACTCTCAGATGTGTTGGTTCATCTCCAGTATTTAACACGGGCGTTTTGTTTTGAGGTAGCTTGTTAAATCCTGATTGTTAGAGCCCCACGGCCAGAACGCAGATTATGTCCAAAGCTCAACTGATTATCAGATATAACGTCTCATAAACAGTACTAACAGAAATGGGACACAAATTGCTCCCTGGCCGATTGTTTACTGCGCGACTCAAATGATAGACAGCGATGAGAGCCAATCATCGTGGAGTGGGCGGGACTTAAGGCAGGAAGTCGCACCACAACAACAACTGGGTTTAAAATACCACTATAACGCACTGCCGCACCGCGCCGCTCCGTCTGTGTCGTTTCCCCGGGTCCGAGTCCGCCAGTCAGCCTGCAGCAATAAAGTAAGCTACTCTCGGCATCATTTCCCGTGTGTATTTCTACGTGTGTGTTCCGGCTGTTCCAGCTTTTGATAGGTTTCGAAGAGGGTCTTCGTCACGGGGTCGCGCCGACATGTAAAGCCTATGTAAACCCAGTGCACTGCGAAAGCTGCCCAGAGAGCAACCCTATTTGTTTCCATTTAGACGGCACGCTGCCGACATTACAGCCCCGTAACATCGATAACGCTCGCGGACGGGCTGTGCCGCCTTGCCACCTGCGGGCGACAGGCAGCGCGTGAGCTGCGCGACACGCGCGCGCGACATTAGCCGCACGTACAGCAAACAGAAACTCCTGGGCACTTCCTCTCTGTTTTCGGCTCCCGTTTCGTATCGCACTTTTATTCCGCGTCACAGGCACCTCGAGCCTAACCCCGGCTGCTCCCCCCGCACCCCCCCCCCTCCTTCTCCCTCTCCCAGTCGCCTCCGCGACATGCCTCTGCAGCGCCTCCTGGCGGCCGCGGCCTGGCTGCTGTGCCTGAGCGGGCCGGCGCTGTCCATGCCGGACCCCGGCCAGAGGGACCGCCTCGTCCAGCTGGAGAGGTCCATGCAGACGGGGGGCCGGCTGGTGCTGACGGAGGCCGAGCGGCGGCTGGACGCCGCGCTGTCCAAGGCCAGGCGGGCCGAGCTGGCCAGGGCCGACTTCCCGCCCGCCATGCACTTCTTCAGGGCCGCGCCGCTCATCCGGAGCAGCCCCGTCTTCGCCCTGCTGCGCAGGATGCCCAAAGGTGCGCGTCCGAGTCGTCACGTGCGCGCGGAAGCAC
>CM055196.1:3943967-4118967 GCA_029224185.1 Karalla daura
TGTCAACCCCGGGACGTCCTCGTCACCTGCCGCCGGTGCTGAACTGGGCGAAGAAGCTGTCGTCCACGCGTCCCCTCTCCATATCCGGCCTCCTGGAAATGAAATGACACGGCATGGGAGCGTCCCCCCCAGTTGATATGAGTAGCGCGCGTGCGGATCGGGGGGGTCGCCTACCGTCGCCGGCGCGTCTGGGCCAGGCCGAGGTTGACGGCGTCCAGTTGCCGCCTCAGCTGCCGCCTCTGCGCCGCCTGCTGCTCCTCCGTCCGCAGGGCCGCCCGGGCCGAGGCCGCGCACGCCTCCGTGTACCGCTCCTCCTCCCGCTTCCTCTCCAGCTCCAGCCTCTGCGCCACACATGCACCCCGGGAGTCCGTCACGAGCGCGGCGGCGAGACTGTCGCGTCGCCTGGTTTTTACCTTTTTAGCCTCGGTTTGGTGCCTGTGGTACCGGGTGATCTCCTGCGGGCTCTCTGGGGGCGCTCTCCCGTCCCCACGGGAACCTAGACCCAGGTCCGCCATCGCGGCCGGGGTGGCGTCGTCACGTCCACCCACTAGCCGCCTTTGCCTTTCCTTCTCCTCAGCCTTCGCACATGCGGACAGACGCGTTACTTAGTTCAACGCCAGACATATCAGTGAGATGAAGGTTTCCACTAATAAGTTCGAATATTAAGAAAGATTGACATCCTGATCAGTGTTTTATTAATGATGTGCTGCCCAACAATTCATGATTCATAATTTCTAAATTCAATGTTTTGTTACCTATTAATGTGTCAAGTGACAAAAAGTCATTCATCAGTGATGGGCTCGGGGAGCTACTGGGCATCCCCAGTTCAAATCCCGGTCCGACTGAAGGCCTTTCTGCATGGAGTCTGCATGTCTCCGGGCCCTCCTCACAGTCCATAACATGCATGTTTGGGTTAACTGGAGGGGAGCGAGAGGCTCGAGCAGACTCCCGCGACTCCGATGGGCACAAAGCAGGTAAGATGGGGATCCTCCTGCGCCCGCGCCTCCTCACCTGCCTCAGGTTGAACCTCGTCGTGTCTACGACGGCCGCTCTCCTCCTCTCCGCGTCGGCGCCGTGCAGCCGCACGGCCACGCTGTCCGTCTCCACTCTGCTCCGGTCGTAGCGCTGCTCTGCAGATGGGGCAGAGAAGGTTCAGTGTGAGCGACGGCGCCCGCTGCGCTGCACCGTGCCGGACCCGGCGCACCCACCCTGCAGCCTGCCCTGCTGCACGGCCGCAGCACGCTCCCTCTGCTGCTGCAGGAGCCAGCCCCTGAGCTGCTCCTGCTGCCTCCTCCTCCTGGCCTGGCTGTCCGGATCCTCTCCCAGCAGCCCGGGCAGAGACAGCCCAGCCACGCTCGGGTCATCCTTGATCCGCACACGCAGGGCCTTCCTATCCACCTGTGTGAAACACCGTCACAGCACAGTCAGAGCGTGCGCTTCAGTTACAAAACAGATGCAAATGCTGGGCAATTTACATCGATTGCTCACTTTTTCACAGCCTAATTAGAAATATCCATAATGAAAACAGTGTGCTTTTTACGGAGGGTATTGCTAGCACACTGGGAAAAAAAAGTGGCTGTTTTCGCTCTATAACGTTATAACGTGAAAAAGTATCACGTTATTACGTGGTAAGATAAAATGAAATAAGAATAAAAGATATAATACAAATAAAATCCTCAGACCGGAAACAACATAAATAACCTACGTTGTCCTCACAGACATAGTTTGACACCAATCAATGGGTTACAATATTTGTTTACAACAATTTTTCAAGTTACAACGTGAAAAATTGTTATAACAAACTTTTCGCGTAATTACGTGATACTGAGACACCGGTAAAGGTATAATTGAGAACCTATGCAAAGCAGGACTGACGAACACTTTGTTTCAGGGCAGGATCTGAATGCTTCGCTGCAGTTCCGCGCTTGTTTCTTTTAAAGCGTGCACTTCACCCCAGCGGTTCTCACCTGGTCTGCGTCCCGGCGATCTGCCGGTAGCTCCATGTGCAGCCTGTTCACCTGGAAAACTCTGGAAACGCCAAATAGCAAACTTGCACCACACGTCTGCCTGTCTGTTAGTGGGATACTGGACCAGTAGTCGCCTTACAAACACGCCGGTTGCCTGGAAACCACGCTCGGCTCCAGGGACACACACACACACACACACACACACACACACACACACACACACACACACACACACACACACACACACACACACACACACCAGCTGCCCTGCGTAAACAAGTCGGGCCATCGTCAGTATGTCAGATTTCCGATGGTACATAAACGCCCCACCTAGTTCCTATGGTACCTGAACGCACCTCGTTAATAGACAAGGTGCACTGAGCGGGCCCCTAAAGAAAAAGAAAGTAACCCCAGAAATTCCCGCGTGGACATTTTGACAGCTGCGGGGGTGTTGTGGCCTACAGAGGCACTTCTTGCTGATGTTGCTCTTCTTTTTACAATCGGACCTCATGGCGAGGTAAAACAACAAAAAGCATTTTAAATGACTTACATGTTAACATATTTATTGACGATGCCTGGTCAGGAACTGGTTAGCACCTCTTGAGTCACACATTGATTGCTGAATAATGATTAACCTTGAGAATTACCCTTTTGTATACTGTATATGTTCAACAAAAAAATGTGACCAAAACAATACGCTCTTAGTATTCCTATCGATGCGAAAGTGTTAGCAAAATAGCAGCCAGTTAACAAGGTTTACAAAGTTTAGTTTCAGGGTAAAAAAATAAGTACATTTTTACATTGGAGTTACAAAATCATCCGGAGTCACTGGTGAAATGGCATCAATTTGTTTTACATTTTACACATGCGGTTCTCAATCTATGGGCCGAGAAGGGCATTTGCTGACGGCCGCACGCGTGCACTTCAAAAGGCTTTGATGATGTTCTGGATTTCCCATCTTTGGCCCGAGCATTCCTGGATTACCAGTTTTCTGTGATGGATCTCCAGGCACCGTTTCGTCTGCTTGTTCTTCATTTCCTTGCCCTGAAAGAGAAAAGTGTCTCAAGAGCGCCGAGACACATTACATCATCTTGTAATACACCCCCCAACTTATCGGCCCTCTGACTTCAGAATGATGCGGTACCTGAGTGAAGTCCCAGTAGATGCCCATCCCTTTCTGCATGGCCTCTTTGCAGTTGTAGAGGCCGGGCTCGCTGTCCTTCTGGCCGGCATCGGTCAGGCAGCGGTTGTCATTGTACTTGTGGGACTTGATGCCGCCGATGTAGAGCTCGCCATTCGCACGATAGTATGTGAACTACAAGTATTTGTGCAAGAAAAGAAGTCATGCTTCTGATTACTGCTTTGGTGATTTCAGGCATGTTTCATGAATTTTGACAACTATATTCATCTGCTTTTTGTACTTGGGGTCCGTAGTAGTAACAGTTGAAGGCGATGGGTGTGTGTCCCGGCACCGGTCCCTGGTCCAGGCACATGTCAGCATCAAGATTCTTCAGCTGTGAGAGGAGGGAATCAATCATTAAATCAAAACCACAGACATTTCTCAACCTGGCAGGTATAAATTGGTCACCAAAGCAAAGTATAATAAGGAAATGTCCATAGGATATACTGCAAATGACTACATCTAGAACACATATCACGCACTTGAAAATAAGACTTACGCCGCCATATGCAAGTAGATTGTCCCATGGATCCAGCTTGGGATACACATTCTCAAGGTACCATTTGAAAGGTTTGCAGTTCAGCCTTTCCCTGAGCTTCTTCCTTTCCGAGACGTCGCCAATGTCTATTCCGTGGTTCTGCGGTCAAAGAAGGCTCTCGTATTGTTTCATATCGTAGTGGAAGAAATTCAAATGACTATTGAGACACATGAGAGACCAAACGAATGCACCAAGAGCTAAAAGTCTACTCTAGTAAAGCTTTTAAACTGTTCTGTGGAATATCAGCAATCTTTTCCCAATCATAGACGTATGGCAGGCCCGAAAACATCAGTCGAAACCAACGCCCCATACTTCTAACATCAGTGGAATAATCATTTCAAGACAGCGTCAATCCTGTGTATGAGAAAGTGCAAGATTTTTCTTTGTCCTTCAGAAGTACCTCAAATGGCAAGTTCCAGGCTAGGTTGATGTTGTGTTTGTATTCATCCATCCAGACTTCTGCTACTCTCAGGGCGTTTCTCTTCATGGCGGGGGCCAGGTCAGGCATGTAGGGCTTGTGGTTCCTCTCGATGTGTGCGATCTTAGAGCATGGAACTATCTCTATACTGCCTCCGCATGTCCACACCTGAACAACAACAACAACAACAAAAATAACTTTGTACAACACAAGAATGACAGAACAATTGTGGAAGCATGAGAGAAAACAAGAGGGGATGGGTTAGAGGTTTACTCACACGAATACCCAGCTCAACATTTTCTCCTCCATACACTTTCATTCCTTCATCAAGGAGTCCGATCTCTCCCAGAAACTTCCTTTCGGCAACAAGAATCCCCATGACGGATGGACTCCTGTGGCGAAGGAAGGCGACTATTGTGTGACTCCAAATAAACTGCAGAGAGCCAATTTCCTCACCGTCGCAACATCGAGACACTTACTTTCCTGGCAGCGAGCCGTCATTGAGTTTGTAGTAGTCTGGCATGAAGCCCTCATACATGCACCACAAGGCCCAGTCGAAGGCGTGAGCCGCCGGCTGGTACTGGATCACCCGGAGGTCATCGAAGTTGACTCTGTCGAACACCGGGGACGCCACCACGGTCCGGTCCGCTTTGATCTGGGTCAGGAGGGGCTCGGCCCTAGAGGCATGGGGTCGAGATTCATGAGATAAATGCTACAATGAATGGCATATAAAGTGGACTGATGAATGGGTGTAGCTGCAGACTGATAAACATTCAAAAAGGACAAGACTCTGTCTGTAGCAAATACTATCCAAACAACCTGTCTGTTTTGCTCAAACGCCATTGCAAAAGCAGCTTGCGACACTATGGCAATTAGTCGCTCCTCTTGTCTGGAAGCACCAGGAGTGCTCACTCCTCCCTCTTTGCCAGCGCTGCAAAACCTTTTGTGCAATGCCCAGAGGCCCCGATTGCCCAAGAGTAGCTCAGACTGCGATGGCGGTGTGGTTGCTCTCTCTCTCAGCGCTCCAGCGTGTCATCAGGGTGTTCCACAGAAAGTACATTACTCACTAAACCATCTTTGTTTGACTAAAAGCTGAGGTGTGAGGCAAGCGAGCATCAGGTTTTACTCTGTGGGTAACACCAGTGCCAACCCCTGTTGTCAAGAGATCAGAAGGGGAGGGCTAGTGTATGAAAGGACTCCTTCCCCCTCACTTACCACATCACATGGACCTCGATGTGTGCATCCAGGATGGCCACCACGTCAGCAGTGGCAGCCCTCCACCCAGAGGCCCTGGCGTACGCCAGGCCCTGCTGCTCCTCGTGCCTAACTCTTGTGATCTGCAGACCGGGGTTCTCCTGCTCAAGAGTCTTCACGTAGCTGTCCAGGTCCCCCTTCAGGTCCTCTGCTCAGAGAGAGAACGCGGAGTTCTGCAGTAAAATCACTGGATCACTCAACAACGCTGAATCCTTAGATGGAGCTGCAGCTCGGTTGATGATCATGCAGCGTCGACTAAAACTCTAAAATGAACTTGCCACTGATCACCTTAGAATTGCCTCTCTAATCATAGGCTCGTTCATATTGTTCTACATCTGAACACAAAGCTTCCCAATAAACAGCCTAGTAAATCCTTAGTGGAGCCTCCCTTTAATCACATGTGGCTTTTTGCATAATCTGGCCCTTTCGCAAGCCACCAACCATTTTTGCTGCAGTCGTCCACCATTATAATCTCCTTCAGCAGGGTCTTGGGGGTACGGTCAATGATGCTACGCAAGGCTCTTTTGATGACGGACAAGGCCTCGTCCAGGTAGATCAGCACCACCCCCAGACTCGGGAGCTCCTCGGGGTAGGTCTTTTTCAAACACCTGTTCAGAAACAGGACGTCTCAGGCATCAGTGACAGTCTCGGCGCAGCTCACACGGAGAATATCATGACAAAAGCTGTACCTCGGGTCCCTGGTGTCTGGAAGGGTTCGATCCAGGGGGAGGCGATCGCTGAGGAACACGTTGTAGCCGTACTTCTCAAACAGCCCCTGTGCCTCCCTCTGGTCATCCTCAGACAGGTTCTCGCCCCACTCTCTGAACAGTGCAGATTTGCGGAACAGCTTGTGGGATTTTTTCTCCTTAGGGTCCTCTTTTTGGTCCTGGGCCTCAGCTTCAGGCTGTTCTTTCGGCTCGGACTCCTTTTTAGCAGGTGGCCGCTCTTCTTTCCTCTGCTCCCTCCTGTCCTCTTCCAGCAACTTCTGCATAGCATCCTGCCGCCTCTCAAAGCCACCGAGCATATTGGCTTTACGAGTTTAAGACATCAAAGCAGACACAGAAGAAGAAATAATGGAGAAATAAGTCTTTCCTTTTCGCAGAAAATCATGAATTTTAAAACTTCCCCCAATGCAGCTACGAATAAGGCAAGGATGTCGATTGGACTGTTCTGGAATATATTGACAGATAGCCATGGAAAATAACACAGGATAAACAAAACCATAATAAAAGTACCCAAATAAGTAAAAAACATAGAAAAATAATTCTAGAACTCTCAAATGATGCATTTGATGTCCTGCTCTAAATGCAGTCATCACAGACATGAATTGGCACTTGAAGTAAAGCTGAATAAAACTATTTCTGCAAAAATATGCACACATCTAGTATTAACAGAGAGGAAACGTGAAAGAGATATGCCTTTGAATGCTGCAGTAACGCATCAGGGAGTCTTCATGATGTGTGGCCCCCCAACAAAAGTGTAATGTAGAGTAATGAGCCCCCCCTCCCTGATGCACAAGGCTGCTGGCTCCACTCACACAGATTGCTGACGCTGGCCTCCAGGTGAGAGAGGCTGCGGATGATCCTCCAGGCGTCCGGCTGCCTGTCCGCTGCCGACGCAGCCTGCTCGTACCCGGCCTTCAGGACCATCCCCAGGCACAAAACCAGGCCCACCCCCCCCAGGACCAGGCCCGGTCTCTTCAGCCACACTGCTCTCATGCTGGGACTGAGAGACTGACGGCTGCTGCTGGGGCCCGCCCATATCAGCTCCAGGTGCCGCTCATTACCTGCCTCCTCCCACTCATTCACTCAGAGCGGGAGGCGGGGTTTCAGGATTGCACTTGCATGAGGTAACTTCCATAGCAGAAAAACATTCAAGCTATCTGTGTATATGTCCATCTATTGTTCAGACTACTGATGGATACTTCAAGAGATTCTTGAAGACGTGGACCGAGACCCTCCTTGGAGTAAACTGAGTCAAAAAAAAGGTAGAAACCTGGTGAAACACACCAAAATATTTCGTAATCTTTTACACACACCATAATACCGCATTCCGACCAGATGATCTTTTGCAAGAGCGTTTTGCTGTACGACAGACAGCCAGGATCAAAATAGAACTTGATTAACCAAATTCTGTCCATTAACAAAGCAAAGCCTGATCCGAGAACTGTTCAGTGTTGCCCGGTTTGTTGCTTGCGCCTCAGTCTGTAGATTCCTCTGGAAGGAAATGATCTGTTCTCCAAATCAAACATCTATACCATGAAGGGAAAAGCTTAATTTTTATACAGCTGAGAGGTTATGTCCTCATTCTGGTTTTTCCTTCGACACCCTTTGTCCAAGTAGTGCAGTAAGCTCTTATATACCACCGAATGTATCTTAAATGTATATCGCAGTTGCATGATTTCTTTATCAAATGTGCAAAAGTCCTGTTTAGTGATGATGAAGAATAGCTTTCGGCAGTATGTTGGTAATGGTGACGACAGTATGCACAAACGCTCACACAGCTGAACCCTTATAAGATTTTCTTTTATTTATATACAGAATACAGTTAAAGCGCAAACAGAGGCTCTGACATCCTCTGCCACTGATGTGATTGGGTGGTCTTAATAGTTGACGGTCTTGGCCGGCTTCGTCTCGTCCAGGTAGGTCTCCAGGTTGCGGAATCGGCGGTGGCGACGCAGGATCTCGATAGCCCTCTGCTCCACGGAGGAAGGAGCGATGCCGAGATCCTCCAGGCCGGGCAGGCCGGGATACTTCATGTCGGTGGAGTGGAACTGGAAAACCAAGGGCGAGACGGGCTCAGAATCTCTGAAACGTCAAAGGGTCAGCTTCCAGTCATATGCCAGTGCGGCATTCTTACCCTCTCGACTTTGTCCGGGGTTGTCCAGGGCTCGAACGGGTTCAATGAGAAGAACCGGGCCGCCAGGCTGCAAAGAGTAGAGGGAGTTTCACCGGACCGCCCAGAAAAATGCACAAACTGCTTCCCCGACATCCCCAAAAAGATTATTCTCCACAATGAGTGTGCAGGGCACTTACTGATAGAGGGGACGGGGCAACGGGTAGGCCACAAAAGGCCGGTGAACCACCGCATAGATGTACTCTACCAGGTCGTGGAGGAGGTAACGGTTGGGGCTGGAGAAAGGAAAGAAAACTGCCACTCAGTAATAGTCTTCATCATTCACGCATGTGCTGGGAAGTCATGCAGATCCATGGTATGAACCAAGCACCAAAAATGACATGCTGACTGGAGGCTGCTGAGCACTCACTCGTGGAAGACAATCTTGTGATAACCAAGTCTAATCTAATCTAATCTATACGCATTTCCCTCTTCCGTGCCAGTGGTAAACACTGAGCACTAATGTTTCCGACTAACTTTCCAGTCAGACATTACCGAAAGGCTCTTGCGCAATGTTTTTGTACAAATTGGAGCATTTGCCAAACGCGGCAACACCTACCCCGCCAGAGCGTACGTCTTTCCGTTGGCATCGGGGTCCTTGATAGCGTTGATGATGGCTTTGGCCACGTCCACCACCTAAGCCGGAGAGGAGTTGAGCAGGTCAGCTTGGTGGATCCGGACACACGACAACCATGTTGAACGGCAGGGTATTCAACAAACTCACGTAAACGGGCTGCTTCACGGTGCTCTTCCCCATGCCCATGAGGGGGATAGCATTGCCAAACCAGCGCATGTCTGAAACGGGATCGAGAGGTCCCAAAAAAGAAAGATCAGTCCGACCATCACGTCACATTCCCATCGGTCACACACAACAACACGTCGGACTGCTTGGTATCACGGCCCGTTCATCTTTCCCTCTCTCTCACACACATGCGCACACAAACAAGCAAACGCCTTACTCGCGTAATGGTTGAAGAACCTGTCCTCCCTCCCAAACATCTCAGAGGGCTTCATGATGATGGCGTCGGGAAACTCGTCTCTCACCGCCGTCTCTCCCACAGCCTGTGACGCGTGTCGTGGGCGACCGTCAATACAGTGGCACACGCGTATGCTTTAACATTCGCAGGCTTAAACAAAAACACAGACTGAGTGGTTTCACTACGCTAGAGCTGTGTGGGGAGAGTGGAAAGAGCCCCGCACCTTGTTCCTCAGGTATTTGGACGGGCTGCGGATGTTGGCATTGAGGTGGGACATGTGGATGAACTTGGTGATGCCGGCCTCCCTGGCTGCCTTGGCGATCTGCTGGGGGATGGTCACGAAGACGTCCTCATAGTGATAGTTCCTAAACGAGGAGAGGGGCGCGCTTGAGGACCGGGAGAGCTCTATGGCAGACAACCTCAAATTCCTCTGAGCGGACTGCGAGAAACGCAAACAGGATCGGTACCTGGTCTCCCACTCCCTGCCCACCAGGTTGATGACCACATTAGAGTGCTCCAAAGCCCGTTTGATGGAGTCTTTGTCCCGGGCATCCCACTCCTACAGAAAGCACGAAGACGTGACATGTTTAGAGCCTTCGACATGTAGGCTCATTTGTGCTCGTGTCTGACAGCATCTTACCATGAACATGATCTGCCCCAGGTCCCCCATGGGCCTGAGGTACATGAGGTCGTACTGATCGCAGCGGTGCGGGATAACGACCTGAGAGCCCATGCGACCTGCGGGCAGAGAGGACCAGACCGTGAGCAAATGCAGGCCCTGGGGGGAACATTTTGCCCGGGACTGCGGGATTCGCCCCGCGCCTTGAACTCACCCAGCCTGTTGACCACGTAGCGGCCCAGGAAGCCCGTGGCCCCGAACACCGTCGCCGCTATCCCGCTGGAGGACGAGCGTCCTCCTTTCCCTTTGGGGATGTCAACATGGTGCACGTTCCTCTGCTGGACCACAGTGACAGAGGCTGCTGACAGCACGGCGGGGGAGCAGCTACCTGTTGACGGGGGATCAGTGGGTCAGATCGACATCTCCATAACAGGGAGCTACGATCGCAAGGTCCTAGAGACAGCCTTGAAAAACACGTTGACCTGTCCAGACAGTATTCCCGCGTCCCCACACACAATATGCTTCCATATCACAGAGCGACCAGAGCCATATCGCACATGCACGGCTAAAAACGACATTTCTTAAAACGGGTCGATCACCACTGACCGCAAACGAGTGCGCTGTAACTGCGTTGTTTACAATCACGTCTGCACCGAGTTTTGCACATGAAAAAGGACGGCCCCCAGACAGGATTGGATGCATCTTAGAAATAATGCAAACACTAAAGCTGGGACCGCTGATCGAACCTGTAGACAAACAATATGATAAAGCGAAGCACCTGACATGACTCAAATAGCAGGCTAGAGCTGGGGAGCTTGCCGTTACTAACGTGAAGCCAAGTTAAGACTTTTATTAGACAACCAGTGCTTTGAGACATCCGGTCAAAGGAACCCACTGGAAATGACAGTGTCAACAGCTCATACAACCTTGATTTATTCATTTTAATCTCGGAAACCTCCGACACAGTGACGAGCCAGGAGACAGATGCAGCCCCGCTAGCCTGTGATTAGCCGAGCCGGTTAGCAAGGTCACTGCAGCTAACTGCGCGCCGCGTGCCTCGCTGGTAAATCAACAGGTCGACACAGAAATAAAACCCCAACTTTGTACCCGTAAGACGTGTGTGCCACGACCGGGAGCTACTGTTTGGACGTCACTCACTTGAAATCCTAGGAAGGACACTCGCAGGACGGCTAACCAGCGCCACGGTCGCCATCTTTCCGACTACGGCAAGCAGGGAGGACCAAAACAGGCGAACGGCGATTATCGGTCACAATGCAGGCAGCGATAGATAGGATCGAGAAATATAACTCCCATTAGAGCAAACGTGGTCAGAAATGTCAGGCAGTGGCATACAACATACTACTACTACTACTGCAACCATCGCTCCTACCTTTTAGACACTTCTCCAAAAAGGTGGCGTTAGAAAGAGTTAATAACTAAATTACACCACTATAAAAGTAGGTAGTTACCAGGGACAAAACTAATGCTGTCAGCATTGGTAAATTCATCAACAGCGTCAGATTCCAACATTTTAGATTTCAACATTTTAAGTGATTCAAACTCCACAAAATATAATCCTTATATCTATTTGTGTGGGAAGTTAATGTAATGATCGTTTAAATATTCATGTGTACAAATTCCTACATGTTGAGGTTTCACGATTTCAAACAAATCTGCAAAAATAGAACACACAGTGGGATCTGACACTGTGTGACTAGTTCAGCGCTCAGGTTAATGCACACTTCTAATTGCCATTCAAGCCTGACAATAGTTTGACATCTAAACCATCACTAGAATTGATATTTGCGTATGAAGAAGCAGATGTAGAATGCAGAAGCTGAATCATCATGAAGCTACGGCTGATTGATTGCAATTCAGTCACCACACTGGTCTCTCACTCACTGTCCACATGTCTAGAGTGAGGGTCTCTGCATGGAATATTCTTGTGCAGGTCCTCATGTTTCCTTCCATAGTTCAGAAAAGTGCACAGAGGTCAACACAAATAACAATGTGCTTTTTAACCTCTACTGTCTACTTCATAACACCAGTGTGTCATTGCTGGGGTTGTGTTGATGAGCAGCCACTGGCCCAGCGCTGCAGATACTCCAACTGCTCCTCAGTCTCTTCTTCCTCCGTCTTGTCTTTAGGGATGAAGAAAAGGGCAAAACCGTGGCAACAAGCATACACTCAGCTCTCTCTGAGGTGCAACCTAGGCTGTGGTGGTAGATGGTCCTCACCCCGGGGGGTAAGGTTCATTCTGCATCAGTCATTCCAGCTCTGTATCCAGCTCCACCTTGTACACACACACGCACACACACACACACAGACGTATTAACTAATACCCTGGCAAAGGCCCCATGTGTACTAAACATTGTGATTGGTAGAATTTCAGAAGCTTTCATGTCTGAAGTCTAAAATTTCAGAAGCTGTAACAGTTGTCCTCTCTTACCTCATTAAACTCTGACAGCTCCAGTTTGATCAGCTCCTCTCACATAAACATTTCATTGAGCCTACATGGCCGTAGAACTCAGACATTCATTCAGATGATCTCCTCTGCAGATATTTTTTACCCTAAAATATGTATAAGAGCTGACCTGATGAGCTTCATGGCAGGGTCAATATAATCGAGCTGGTTCCTGCAGCAGTTCATCAGTGCCTGCACAGCCTCTGGGAGGTGAACAAGGATTCAACATTTTATGAAACACAGAAAGACTTGCACTCTGCACAAAATCAGACTGTTATATTCACCAGTGAGATATATTCAAATGACACATTGACAGACAACAAACAACATGTCATCAGTGCTAGGGGTACATCAATTTGTTGATCATATGTCGGCTATAACTATATTACCAAATCTCTTGTTTATCATAGATTTATCAGTTTGGATTATCTGAGATAGACAGAATGATCAAATAAGAACAACCCTAATATAAATAGGATAAGCCTAAAATCTATTTTTAGATGCATGTGGACTGGGTTAGGGTTAAGAACTGCAGTTCCTTGTGTAACCTAAACATGACAGCAAATTGTGCCATCTTTCTACTCCTTACAGGAGTAGGAGTTTTAAGTAAAAGTCACTTTTTTGTGAATCTGAAGCAGAAAAATGCAGCCGTAGCTGGATTTGCTCACATTAGCCACACCTGGTCTGATATCATCATCAAAGTGTCAACAACAATGAGGAAAATATTTTTGACCACCAGGTTTGTAGAAGCCTGTGCTGTTGAGAGTTGCTTACAACAGACATGGACAAACACTTTGCTCCGTGCACATAATGTAATGTGTCTGTACTTTGAGAAAGTGAAAAAAGAATTTTAAATGTTGGTAATGGTGACTGAGTTGTAACAATGGGAATGGTGCTTAGCTCGATTACCCTTTACTGAAAAGTATCGCTGTTTGTAGTGCTGTTTATTTTGACACCGTTATTCCCGTCGCTGGTCATTACTCAATGTCATATTGTCAGAACCTTATACTGTAGTTAGGTCCATGGATAAAGGTCGACAACCAGCCATATCTTGCTCCCAGCACTAGGTGGCAGCATTTTGAAGCATGTAGTAACTGGAACTGCTACCTACGTCAGGGAGAGAAAAACTATAAACCGCACATCACGAGGCTACTTGTACAGCTCCAGCACTCTATATTTCACTTGGAGTGATGAGAATCTAACTTTAAAATCTAGAAATGAGCTGATATTACTTCCCTCTTCTTTTCTTCCATTTGAAGGACGTAGTCAGTCACGGTAGGGCGCCCTTTTCTGACCACAGAAAATGATAAAACTTTTGTGATGAAGAAAACTATCAGAAATTCTTAATCACAATTTCAATAAAGATAATATAAGAAAAAGGAGATTTATTTAAAATTACAAATTTGAAATTTGTTGCTATTAAAAGAAGTTCAGTGTTAAATAATCTTAGTCCTGAAGAAGAACTGTAATTGCATAACATTCGACCACAGTTGGATCAGCTTTATTTGAACGTGGCAAAAGGAACTTTTATTAGCTTTTATCTAGAGCAAAATGACAAGAGGATGGTAAAGAGTACACAACTATTTTTTTCCCTTGAAAAATACATTTCAGAAGGAATTCTCTTGTCACATTATTATGAAACTCCTATGAATATTGATGGATCTTTCTTTGAATACCTCTGGGGCAATTTGATTTTGTTATAGCTTTCTATGAAAATATAAATTAAAATCCAAAATTGATATTACAGATCAGACTGTGCTAGTTTTCTAATGAAGACTCAGGCAAATATACCCTCAGTAGATGAGAAATATACATTAGTTTGAAATGCAATATGAAAATAAGTAATAACTCTAAGTTCAAGTAAAGTGCAGTGAAATGGAGAATATTTTACAGTTCTATTGTAAATTCCATGAATTTCTATAATTTACTCCAAATGTTTTCATCGGTTATTGCATTCTAATCTAAGACAACTCAATGGATAATGAATACAGGGGATAGAAATACTCAAAAACAGAAAAATGTTTTGGAACAACTTTTTATTTGATCGTAAAAGACATAATTATCGACTTTCCATATTTTAGCTACAATCCATCCTGTCTGGATCTCTGGTGCTAAGCTAATGTGCACAAATCTATGTAGAATTTGACTTTGATCTCCGTTGGCGATATGAATCAATTGTACAAAAATGGTTGATAGAGAAACAAGTGTTTCACTGTGGTGTCTGACATGAGATGAGGCATTTCAAATAGAAGGGATCCTGGCTGGGTAATCTCAGGCCTTGTTCTGATCGGGCAAGAATCCAATGGTCTCTAATCCAGATTTACACACGCGATTGTAAAGTGCAAGATTTCTAATACTGCAAGGCACAAACTATCAATAACGGGATTGTCCTCTTGTTTCTAATATAAAAATATGAATTACAGAGACATACAAAATGTTTGCATACAGAAACAACAAACAAGTAAAACCTTGTCTAGACTCAACAAATATCTGAAATATTTTCCTTAAAATATGTCCTGTAATACACATACATGGGAAATTACAGGAGAAATATGTACAATAAATTCTATTACAAATACATATCTTGTTATTGTTCAATTCAACTGTTAAGCAAATAGCAAATACGAAACATAGGATCAAACATGTTACATTATAAATAAGTGAAATAATTAATAGTCAACATCTCATTAACCGCATTCTACGTCCTAAAATGAAAAAGTACGTGACAATTATTTCTCAACATGAATTTAAAAAAAAAAAAACGTTTTTTGGCTCAGCCTTTATTGCACACAAGTTCCCAAATATTTCACAATGACGAGAGTAATGCTAAAATGTCAAAATGAAAAAAAAAAAAGAAAACAAATCCATTTTCTACCCATGCGCACGTCCAACTCAGATGCCCTGTTTGACATGGAGGCGGCCTGAGGTGGACGTGTCTGAAGTCACACCTTTAGCGAAGAGTTCAATGCACAGCAAAGACTGGGCTCGAGAAATAGTACAGCGGAGAAACGAGAGCGACGGCGAAACATTGCTGATACTGTTTGATCTAAACTCTGTATGTCTATTGTATTGTACTGTACTTGTATGGTACACACTCATAGCGCCACAGAACTGTGACATGTTGTGACGTGGGCTATGAACGCTCGTCTTTGCTGATGATCGGTGTTGATGCTCCAAGTGATTGGTTCCCTATCTGTTGGAGGGAAACCTGAAATCCAACCCCATACTCACTGTGAGGACGCAAACGCCACATTGGCAGTGTTTGTAGCAGATGAGAACCTGAAGGATATATATATATATATATTTTGTTTGACCCAGGCCAAATGCCGTCCGTGCGCTTCCGCAACGACGGCTCACTGCCTGTGAGGGTTACATGATGGGAGGCAGACACGGAGTGAACTCCTGGCTGTCCTTCCTCTCCGTGCCCGTGTCCTCCTGAGGCTTGATGAAGATGTGGACGGGCCTCTCTCCGCCTCCGCCCTCCTGCTGCTTGGTGTCTGCGGAGAGCTTGCCCCCGTTCTCGCACACCTCCTCCTCGGCGGAAGCCCCGATGGGCCGGAGCCGCTCGGCGGGGGCCATCTTGGCTCCCGTTGCTGAACCATCCCTCTTCATCTTGTCGGCGCTGCTGCTCTCGGGGCTGTCCTTCTCTTCTGTGCAATGGGAACAAAAAATACAGAAAGTTGGCCCAAAAATTCTACATTTGGGACATGATCTCCTCCACAACCTTTACACTTCAAAGTTTCCCATCTTTAAAACCAGCGACATCCTCCTCCTTTAGGGGAGTTGATCCTCATTATGGCCGCATCACATTTGGTTTAAAACCAGTGTGAGCAGGAAGTCACCCCTCAATGTCGTCACATGTCACATGCAAAATGCAGATTCCTGAGGCCACCAAAACCGGCAACCTCTGCCAATGGACCGCTCTTGGAGATTCTGTCCATAGAAGCCCAGCCCCCAAAGGACACATTGAGGAATATGGTCCACCAATCGCATGCAGATCGGTTTAGTGAACCCCCATACCCTCTGCAATATCCCCGCAACGGTATGGAGCTGGTATGGAGCTTTCACCAGGGTGAAAATCACATTTTCCTCTCCAATCCAAGGTCCAACCAGTGGATGTGTCTCCCTCTCCAAATACCCTAGCACAGACCTCACAATGGAGGAGTGCGATCCCCGCAATAGTCGGAACACATCCTCTGGTGTCCCTTCTTGAAAATGCTCTCCACTCCAAATTCTCTCCTCACAGTGTCGACAAGGTAATGACTTGTGAGCTGCTCGAATTGAGTAATCAAGCAGAATACGGCAAGAGTTCCATTTCAAAGTATACACTGAATCTGAATCTAAAGCAACACTGTAGGACATGGTATGGATGATGAAATAGACTGTGCTTGTACCAGGCTTGCTGTGAGCTTGTTTGCACAAACGGCGCTTACTGCTGGTGTCTGTGTTGGTGGAACTGTCCGAAGCCTTCTTCACTGTTGGCTTGGTTCTTGAGCGCACTTTGTTGAAATTTCCCTCCAGGATCCAGTCATGCTGCAGGGCCTCATCAGGAGTCATTCGCTTGGTAGGGTCCCAGCTGAAAGGCACGGAGCAATAATTCAATACTGCGGGCCCCAACAAGGAGCAGCCTGTTACTGGAGAACGCGCTAACTGCCGCTCTTTGCCGTGTTTGGCTGCAGCTGTGACCCGCTATTAGCTGGTTAGCTCAATTAGACCCGGGACCCCATTAACGATTTGCCAAGAGACAGTCTCTCTCCAATGGCAGTCGAGCTTAAAATGCGGGGACCAGGCAAATGTGTGTCTGTGGTGGGTCAGTTTCACTTTGAAACTGCTCTTTTTCTCTTTCTGACTAAAAATTGGTATAACATTGACTATTCTTCTCTATCATTAACAATATGGAATTGAGAACCATGTTTGCCATCGTCAAACATCAAAGTTTTTTTTTCTTTTTTAGTTTTTTTCATTTTTATGCATCTTATTTAAATACAGGGCACACATGTTGGAGGCACTTAGAGAGGACATACGTGAGACAACGTTTGATGAAGTCCAAGAACAAAGCGTCATTAGTTTTCAGTGCAGCTGACAGCTCCTTCGAGTTGGGCCTCCTCTTCTTTCCCTTGCTGTTGGTGATGTTCCTGGGGTTTCCTTTGGAGTCTGGAAATATAAAACATAAGACACTATTGTAAAATATTTTCAGAAACGGGGCAGATGTGAAACAACATGAAGATGTATTCTTACCAAAAAACAGCTTCCTTCTTGACGCAGACTGGACAAAATCATTTGGAGGCATTCCAAGAACCTGTGGGATAATCAGGACAGCTTCACAACCGACTGTACTGGAAAGGTTTTGGCGTATATCATGGTATACGATATCATATCATGTCATATATGTGTATCTGCCATACCTCCATCACACAGGCGATCTGTTCTACTTCACTCTCCCCGGGAAAGAGAGGATAGCCTGTGTAGAGCTCAGCAAGGATGCAACCGAGGCTCCACATGTCGATGGCCATGCTGTAGGGGTGACCCAGGATGACCTCCGGAGAGCGATAGAAGCGACTCTGGATGTATGTATACACTAAGGGAGAGAAGGGATAAGAGTGTAAGGGATATAACCTTTCCAGACGCAAGTAAGACTCTGATCAAGTCTGTCGTGCCTTCCATCCGAGGCACAGGCGGTGCCTTGGGAGCTGTGCACAAAATTTCTCTCGGCTGAATCTTCTGCGCTTACCTCTTTGTTGCTCGTAACAGCTTGATCCAAAGTCAACAACCTTGATGTTCCCTGGCCCTCTCTGAGAGAGAAGGATGTTCTCCTGTTCAGTTGTCAAGAGAGAGAAAAAAAAGATGCTTTGTAATGTTACGCTGCTCCTCCACAAGATGGAGCAAAACCCCCACAATTATTCCGAAGGGCGCTTCAGAATAAACCATAGACAGCAACTGAGTGCAAAGCCAACGTCGAATTTTCTCTACCTCACTGTATTTGATATCATGTATGTCTCCGGTACACATTTAGATATGCAGGGTCCGTGAGGTCCGTACCGGTTTGAGGTCACAGTGAATGATCTTCTCTCTGCTCAGCATCTGCAGGCACTTGAGAAGAGCATGGGCGAAGCGACGGATGAGGGCGAGGCTGAAGCCCTGGAAGTTGTTTTTTTTGATGAGCTCATACAAGTTCACCCTTGCAAGAGAAACAAAGCAAATGTTACAGCTCGAAAAGTGAATTTTACTTCACAATTATCCAGAGATATTTAGTAACATGGCACATTTGTGTGAGTGGTAACACAGATCATAAAAGGTTTCATGCCACACACAGAAACATAGGACGGCTAAGTTTGCTTTTACTCCACATATTGCACTGAAACATTTGCTGCCTGCCGCATACTTGGAAACGACCTGTGATTGTGCTCGCATTCGCGCCGAGACAGAGACAGCGCGAGCGCGTCCACCTCGTGCTATTTCCTGCCACCCGCGATAAGCATAAACTTCTTTAGACTGTGTAACTGGACCCTTCACACCATGAGGCAAGAGGGGGTAAGAGATAGGGCCCTAATCAAGGCCTTAACTAAAGGATTCAGTGACGGTAATGCTAGACAAGGTGGCAGCGCAAGACGTCCTCTAAAGGTCATTCAGCCGGAGTGATACGCAAAACTGTCGCCCCTCAAATAGATGTCGGTGGTGGGCCCGCGCTGGGACGCAGACGGCCTAAGGTGCACAGGTGACTCCCGACTGCAGGCGGTCACGTTAGAGTGCGTTTGTGATCGGAGGCACTAAAGCATTTTCTACGAGGCGGTACAGTGAATGATGCCTGCGGCTGGAGAAAGGCGGCTCGCCTTTCAACCTTTTATCGACTGGCTGGTTTTCCCGGCACGTCCTGATACGCTTGCGTAACGCCACGCTTGGAAGCACGCGAGCACATTCGACCGCACACCGGTGGTGAGCGCGCGTGCGCCTACCCGAGGAGCTCGAAGGAGATGCAGAGGTGATTGCGGAAGTAGAAATACTCCTTCATGTGGATGACATTGTGGAGGTTGTCTTTGTCTTTCCTCTTGATTACGTCCAGGATCTTCAGCTCAACCAGAGCCTGGTGATGAAACCTGCACATTTGCAGAAGGCGTTGAGACACTTGAAAAAGCATCTTGTCAACATTTGTTTCCCGGTATAGTAGAGCCAGGCATAATGAATCTGTATATCCAAATTCTAAGCGTTAAATACGAACTTAAAGAGATAACAATAAGATAAATGTGAAGATGCTTTTGGATAGGGGTGTGTCCTGAATGGGGCCAGCCCCTAAAAGTGTTACTGGCCCGCCTCAGTGCCACCCCTCTATCCTCAAGTGAGACTGGCTATCAGTCCAGTAAGAGGTGGAGCCTCGGTTCAAACCATGAAGCTGGTCTGTGTGTATGGAGCCTCCCTGCTGTCTTGTGACAGATTGAATTATTTATCCGTGAAACGGCTCATTTCGACAGAACAGTTAAAGCAATCAGGTACTTGTCATATTCTCGATTCAAATCCATACGAGTAATGGTAAATTTGTAGTGTTACGACCAAGGCTTAGCCAGCACCCTACTTGATCCTCAGTCCAAAAAAAGTCCTGACATGTCACTGTCTTAGAAAACTTTAGGTGTCCAAACTGACCATATTCGCCAGTCAGTGTTTTTTGAACAGTTCCTAATCCTCCCAGAGATAGGATCAACAAGTGGCCTCTATGGTGGCGGTTTGCACCCATTTTGTTTTCTGCATTATTCAAGCGGAGCCGAGACCTGGTGCCTCCTGTGTCTAACCTGGACCCGAGCAGCCGCAGCCGCCGTGATCTACGGTGAGCGAGGACAGGTAAGACAACACCGTGAGGTGCCGACTTCTATCATGCTAAATCAGGATCTCAACAATTTGGCAGACTCCTGACATGTAAAAGGATCCTGGTGCAGACATGTGGGAAAACCTCACAACGGGGTATCGGGTCTCAAATGAATGCTCAAAGTTGACTCCTTGGTGTGACAAATAACTCTTCCTATAGCCTATCTAAAAAAGTATAGTATCATGTAATTGCAGGGGTAATACAATATGCAATTATGGAAATATATATATGCATTATATATGTATATATGTATATATATATATATAAACAAACATTTGAAATATACCTTTTCTTATTACGTATCATTTTAATGGCTACAAGCTCATTGTTCTTGTGGTCCAGACATTTCAGGACTTGTCCAAAGGAGCCTTTCCCAATCACTTCCAGCACTTCAAATCGGTAGCCAATGTGGTCATGCAGCACCTGGAACGGCAGAGGGAAGCACAGTGAATACTTCGAAGCTCAACACTCTATACTTTTAATGACACCCCCCCCCCCCCCCCTCAAACATCAAAAACGTTGCAGCAATGACTGCGTGCTCAGCGACCATACAGTCTGGACTACACCGGGATGGGTCTCATACAGGATATCAAAGTCAGAAAGAGGGTCAGCCTGTCTGCCTCAGACACACAGCAGCCAGTCAGACACGGGCTTTATCGCAGACAACAGTTAAGCCTGTTTTCTGATGACCTCGGTTCATTGTCTACGCACACTTGGAGCTGATGTTGGTCGATCAGACTGCTCTGGATTAAGGCCATTTCAAGGCATCTGCTCACACACACACAGTTCAGCATCTTGTTCATTGTCTCAGTTCAACTCTGCGAAATAATTGTGCACATGTGGGCGGATGCTTGAACAGGGGTGACATTTACTCCGAGTTAATCACAGGGGACTTTTTATACTGGTGGCTTTGAATGGAGCAACTAATTCAATTCAAAATGTACTTGTTTTACACTGGCACTGTCATAGTTTTTGGGTTTAAGTTTAGATATTTGGTGCGTTATATTTGGAAGGGCCATTCGGCACCTATTAACGTCTATACTTTACCCCACAGTTAGCTCTGTTTGTATCTTACTCCAGTTCTTAGTTTAGCCTGTCAGCCTGGCTTTGCTCGTCTCTTATTCTAAATGAAATGTCGGCATTCGACCCTGTAATCTGGGCTCATTTGCTCTGTTGCACCTTTAAGAGACAACTTTCTTTAGATGTGTTAAGAGATCCAGCATCCACTTCATCACGGTGACATTTCGCCACGCTATTTTTTTAATTGTCAAAACCAGGACCGATTTAGGAAAGTGTTGCTCGGTGCATTCCGGCTCCTATGGACTATGGGACTATGTTTAAATCTAAGACCTCGCTTCCACCTGGCGTTGACAAGCATCTTGGGCGATCTGATCACGAGCGAACAGCTGACGCATATTTGTTCACACTTGTGACTATAATGCATCTGCAAGGTGTCCGGCAGGCTGCAATTCAATTCTATAGACCGTAAATACATTTATTTCAACACATGCCAGCGAAAAGTGATGAGAGCGAAAGCGTTCAAAATCCGTTAGTAAATGTTAGTAAATTTGCAGTCACATGTGCCTCTGGCCACCGTGTGGTTTGCGCGATCGTTATACGGTATGCCTCGCAGATTGCTTACACTTGTATTTCAGTGCTGTGCATCTGTCATTGCATGTTAGTGCCAGCTGTAAACAGGGCCCACAACCTGGGAGCTGACCTTTTCTGCGCGGGACGTTCACGTATATTTTTATCGCGATTGTGGTGCACCTGGCCCGAAAGCCATTTTTTGGACAAGCAATAACAGTTGAAAAGTGACAGGGAACAACTCCCTCTCGCGTTACTTACATCACATGAAGAAGCGAGAGCGAGTTAACGCCCTATAATGGTTTACATTCCATCTTTGCTACACGACACGAACTGAAAACAACACAAATTTACGTGGAATGTTATGTGGCAGATCCTTAAAATAACCAACCTCAGTTTAACACCTACCCTGATGTAACTTCCATGCTCGTCATCATATCCCGAGTTCTGCGGCGCGCCCTGGGAGCCCTCGATCTTCTGCGAGCCCAGACCCAAGAACCAGATCTCCGAGTAGTCCATGATCTCCTCCTGCTCAAACTCCGTCAGCCGGTCCTGGAAGTTTTTCAGCGCCTCTGCAACAGGAAATAAGAGGGAGGACGACCAGATGAATCACCGTCATATTGATCACACCTCTGCCAAGAGCCGAGGCTTGTGAAACGGCTATATTTATTGAATCGGAGTTGTTATTTAGCTACGTGCTTGTGTTGGAACGCTCCCCCTAAGAAGGAGAATGTTTTTCATTCTGCTGCGTTACATATCCGCCTCCGTGGACACCTACCCATGGGGGACATGGGTAATCTCAGTCCCTCATATGACTTCTCCTTCTCCAACTTGTTGCTGAAAATCTTGCTATTGCGAGACACCGACACTTTATCCATCGCTGCGCCGAAGCGCATGGCAAACTGTTGCGTGGGCTTCGGCCTCTCATCCTGCACAGAGAACACGTAGTGCATTGTTATAATTAACGCCGTGTGACATTCACAGTGCTTTCACAGAAACCCTGACCCCTTGTCCCTGTCAGTGTTGTGCTGCATTACACAATCTGCTGCGGACAAACAAAAAAAAAAGACGCTCAAACATCACAACCATGAAATCGCACAGCTCACTTCGTCCTACATGCTGGGACTCACTGTGTAGTTGTTTTGGCCCCCCTTGTTGGCAATTTGGGGCAGGATGTTGTCCGACTGCTGGTGTTGGTTTTTGGCATTGCTGACCACCACCTGGACCACTGGTGGCTCCAGCTGAGGCAGGGTCCCTACGCCAGAGCTGAACTTCTGGAAATCCAGGGGTTGAGGAAAAGAAGAGAAGACATAGGATGAGAATAAGGGCTGAGGGTGGTCAGCCTTAGGATTGAGTTTGTATGTTCTTCCTGTGTCTGTGTGGCGCTTCTACAGGTGCTCCGCTTTCACCCACAGGCCAAAACATACATGTTTAGGTCCTTTGGAGATTCTAAATTGCCACCCCATGTAAGAGCAGGAGTGAATGGGATATGTGTGTGTGCCCTTGAGATGGACTGGTGACCTGGCCTATGTGTCCTGGAGATAGGCTCCATCAGACCTCTGCCAAGGTACACTACGTAGGATAATGGATGGAAATACAGACAGCCACTGGAAGACACCACACTGCCGAGATGTGTGGACTAAATCAGACAGTCAGGTTTGACAAAAACCTTTTGATTAAAGGGAATTCCCATCTTTCAAAGCGTCTATTTAATATAAAAGCATTATTGTCTTCCTACTGTAGCTACAAGCTCCCTACAGCCTCTGTCGTGTTTTCTCAGCTGGCGGTCAATGTCTGTTCCTCATGCTTTCGGCCTGTGGTGGTGGCTCAGGTGACCAGGACGCCCCTCCACCCTCACCCCTCTCTGCAGCGGATCGCAGCTGGAATTACCGATCAGGTGCGAGTGAGACGAGGACAAAGCCGCTGTGGCCGCGCCCTGACAGGGTCTGTCTGTGGCATCACTGCGGGGGAGGCGAGGAGCAGCAACCTGCTTTTCTCTGACTGCCATCCCGCTTGCTCCGAGAGCATGATTACATGTGTCAAAGCCCCGACAGGCTCGGTGCTGGCAAGGACGGACAGAATTAGACCTTTGAGCACTTTGCCGAGTTCTCTCTCTCTCTCTCTCTCTCTTTCATCCCGGGTTATATTTCGAATAATGAAACATCTGACATAAGTGCGCCTGTCTCTTGTGAACCGCTCCTGCAGCCGACGGGCAACCCCTGCTATATTGACAGCATAATGCGTTATTTCATGTCAATTATTCATAGCGTTCCCGCCCAGAAAAGGCTTTCCCATTAAAACAGTAGATAGTTTCGATTTTTCATCTCACGTGTTCAGAGCTGCTGCGGGATCTGCCAACTTGGGGATGACGCATAGAGATAGGGCTAAATATAGTTGCGAGCACCTGCCACAACAGGCAAAGGAAGTAAACACAGCTATGTGCCTGTACATATGTGCATGCGAGGGCTCTCTGTGGGGAGGGGTTGCTTCAATGTGACGCGTTACAGGCCACGTAACCACACGTGTAGATGGACGTGCACAATGGCAGCCATGTGTAAATAAATGTCGGTGTGGATGACCTGGATTGTGAAGGAGGTGGGAGGAAGGGTATTTTCTCTCAGGCAGGCCTTTTAAATAATTCAAGTGCACCTTACGCAATTCAGAGGCAGAGGGGGAACTGTGGCTGCGGCGATACAACACCTTCTGGGTACGGGTCATCTCATCCGGCAGATGGGAGGCACTGACCTGTGAGCAGGGGCGGTTTGTCCCGAGGCGGCTGCCATCATCCGGGAGCCTGTGAGGATGAGGGAAGGCCTCCGGTCGTGATGTCTGTGGGATGAATGAGAGCAGTTCACAAAACACGCCTGAAAATGAATAAGAACAGAAATAGAAACGCCGGGATCGCGGGCACACATCTTTTATTTCAGTTTCTATTGGTAACCCCGCTCCTATTATTTTTTCGTCTCGGAGCGAAGAATGACAACATCATTTTCCAGAATCAGATTTGCGAATCATTTCACACCAAAGCAGGTTAAAGCAGTCGCGTTAAGTAATCACGAAAACAGCCTCTGGGTATTCCGCTCTCCTCATAAACACACAGCCTGTGGGGAGTGCCTGCACGATGCTGCAGCCGGGGGAGCAGAAATAATGCGCTTTGATCCCAAAATAGATTACTTTTTGCAGAAAACCCGGCAACAACGATGATCACACTCTCTCTGTGTACCTGCTGGCTTGTGCGGGGCCTGTAAGCACGTGCACGTCCTTGTGTCTGCCAGTCTGTGTGCAAGGGGGATTTGCTGGCTTCAGAGAGTCAGAGAGAAGCAACAAATACTGTAGAAAAGGAGCACGGCTCCACATATTAAAAGTGCAAGAAACGCACAGCGACCATTTGGGATGCCACTGCTTGAGCTTACACGTGCCGGGAGGTGAGTTTGCAGATAAAGCTGCACGACACCATATGGGTGAAGTAAAGCTGATCCCCATATGGGGCTACTATACTGGACATGTTGAGCTGCCTGCCAGCCTGGCAGGCGGGGAGGGAGGGGGTGAGACACCGGCTGGGTGGGGGTGCGGTCCACTGTTAACGGATCGAAGACAACTCCCAGTCACGATCTTCATCATTCATTCTGACCCGAGAAATGTGAATCATCGTCCAGAGGGAAGTGGAGCTGATCTAACTCCCCTCTCTGATCTCTGCTTGACAGACTGACTGCAAGTCTCAGGGTTACCCACGAGCAGCACCTTTGCTCTTCATGTTGAATTTGACGAGGATCCCTATGCAGGACGAGCACCACTCAGCATCATATGGCCCTGATGCAACACCCGTCGTCATGTTACAATCTCGGCACCTGCGTGAGTGACAGCAGGGGCCATGTAGGCCAGCGGGGCAGGCGGACTAGAGAAAAACATCACCTGTATAGGTCTGCAGTAAGCCTGGCTAATGAGCACTGAGCCAGAGGCGACCTGGTGACATCATGACACCATGTGCCACGGAAAAAAAACACAACTCTTTGCGAACTTTTATTCCTGAACGATGAATCCAAGACGGGAAGCATAAGTATATATGCGCCGCACATCAGCTGTGCAGGTATGTTTGAGTATGGACGCAATCGAGAGATGTGTGGAGGGTTAGGGACAGTGAGGCTCTGCACGTGTATGACAGGGGTCTCTTTACCCCAGCAGATGTGTGGGAGCAGCTTTGGCTCATCGGAGGTCAGTCCTGTGGGGTCAGTTGGTCAGAGGGTCAGCAAAGGAACAAAGCCAGCAGGGCGTGAGGGCAAACATCAACACACTGTAAAAAGCTGTGCTACCCCGGGCTGTCAGAGGAGCTTGTTATCAGCGTATAACCACGCCGTGCTGACGTTTTCATTGACGGCATAAAACGTGAGCGCAGGGGTATGCGAATGACCCCCCGATTGATCCGTAATATTCAGAGGGCAGTTGGCATCATTCCCATATTTGTCATTTTGAGAGGTGAAATGATTTTATGATCCCAAAACGGCAAGGGTTAAATTTATATCAGTTTCCAAATAAGGTGTGAAGAATATGCCAGAACACATATAGACTTACAGAATCTGTCAGCACAACAAACACTGAAATAAGTAGGCTAAACAACGACTGAAATAGAAATGGATCAGATTTTTCATCAGAACTTGGCATGCGCTCAGGAGAAAGGGGGCGGACAGAAGAAATAAGCAATCAAAGTGGGATAACCTGTAGAGGAGAAATGTAAATATCCCAAAGTGATCATTCCTGGCATGGATCGGAGGAGATGGGAAGAGAAAGTGCAATGAATTTGGTTTTTATCTTGTTTTTTTATCCTTGTACAAGGGTATCTGAGGGGGATTTCTCCCCAAGTGGATCTAACCTGGAATGAAGCCCTGTATCTAGGCAAAAGAAAATCCTATTCCATGGAAAAGCAAGCACAGCAATCTGTCATTCCTAATACAGGGACAATAGAGTGACACTATGACGTGCGTACATTAAAACGGATGCGCACATGCGAATGACAGTATAAAAACAATATAGTGACTGACTTGATCGCACATCGACTACTTTTACCAAATGAACCCAGCGACTTGCGACCGAGTGGAAGTGCCTCACCTTATTATTAATCTCTGGCAACATGCTGCGGTATCAGTGTCAGTCTCAACAGCTGCTAGACAATCCAAACACAGAGGAAGAGGTTATAAAATCCAGCAGGGAGTCATTGTATCCGGACTCCTCGACGCGCTTCCCAACAACCGGAGCGGAGCTTGTTTTGAGCGCGCACGCACACACTCGCACACAGACGCACACCTCCTACTCTCCCGATGAGTGATCAAGTCCTGGGAGCGCAGCGCTCCTGGTTTTACGCGCAGGGCGGGAGGACGGGAGGGCGGGGAGGGGGGGTGAACGCGCTGTCGTCAGACGGGCCAGATTAGCGTGGTGGTGGGGGGGGGGAGCAAGCTGCCGAGGGTCCGCGCACACCTGTGCAGGTTTTCTGACAGCTGGCCCGGTCTTGGACAGCCTGGTTTGATCCCCCCCGCTGTGCCGTGTTCCGCCCGCAGTCCTGACCGCTGCGCTCTGCACTGCAGCGACGGCGCGCTCGGCTTACAGCGGGATGCTCCGCGCTCTGCTGCCTCTCCCAAACTGGACTCCACACATGGTTTCCACTGTGTGTGTGTGGGGGGGGGACGTCACCGAGGCTCTCTATCATATCTCTCTGACGTCAGTAGGGGGAGAGGGAGAAATGTCTCCAGGTGGTTTAAAGCTCAAAAGGATGGAAACGGAGTACGGGCTGAATCAGTGGGGAAAATATGAAAGGCGTTTGATGGCGTTGAGGGGCAAAATGATGAAAGAGCATTGGACGATTTTTAGAGGAAATGCGAAAACAGGAGTTTGGAGGTTAGGCTGTTTTTATAATCCACTTCTGAATCACACTTGTTATTGTCATGGAGACATGGGATAAAAAGGGTTGCTAAGACTTGTCCGCTGAACACAGAATTGTAGCAACAGTGCAGGACCTCATGAGTCTTTAAGAATAGGCCATAGGCTAAACAAACCTGAGGTACCGCAAACACCTCCTAATCACGACTTTAATTTAACCTGTTGATGTCAATAGAGATTACAATCCCATTACGCTGGCAGCGTGGTGGTTAGAAGACCACATGAAGGAGAGGTAGCATTCACATAAGAGTGCGATGTGATGTCTATCACGCACAATTCCTCATATCCATTACCGTGTGAGAAACATTCACATTCACTCAGTCATGCAGCAGACCTTACATTGTCCTGCCTTATCTCGGAGCTGAAAGACAGAACGGGTCAGTGGACCTATGTATTGTAACAAGAGAAAAAAAGATGGCGTCACTGTTTGTCTAAGCACTGAAGTGCTCCCCGCGATGATTAGCCCTGGAGGAGAACGTGTGCACGACGAGTAGGGGCGATGATGAATATGATTAGCTGGCAGCTGTTATGCAACCGTGGCGGCCACTTCGGTAATCAGCATCAGCCTTGGGACTGGATGAGAGGAACTACTCAGAAAGCTGCTCCTGCCCTCTTTATTACGTCCTCACAGTCTTCCTAATGTATTCCCTCATTCTCTGGCCTTGCGAGCCACACAGTGAGTACAGCAAACAGCGCCGCCGTCACATAGAGTTCGGGACTGATGCAGAGCCGCACGTGGCGATTGGCCCCCGCTGGTGGAGTGTCAATAAGGCAATAAGCAATAAGAGGGAGACAAGGGACCCCACGGAGGTGAGAGGCCCTTTCTAAATCTGGCCTGATCATGCTGGCAGTCTGCAGGAGGAGGACTAGGGGCAAAGCACTACGGTGTGATGTATGTTTGTTCACAGAAGGCTAATTTATTAAAAATCACTGCATTCAGTCACTCGTACAAGATGGGAAAATACGGACATGCTGGACACAGGAAATAAACAAGTATGACATAGAAACGTGAATTTAAATAGTGGTCCGATACACTGGAACTGTTAAAGAAAAATAGCTGTCAATTGAAATATGTTTGCTTCGTTTTATTTGAGCTTGGCATAAGGCCTTTAAAAAGTCTGTGAAATGTTGATGAAATCCATCTAGAACTCATTGACGCACTATGTTTTCTTCATTTCATTGCCACGTAAGTGTGCGACTGAAGTATTAGAACACCAAAACATGGTGTCATGGGGGTTTTCCCCTGGCAGTCTCTGCTGGTTCCTGGGTTAACTTACACTTACATGTGTGACTGGACGCACAGGTGCAGTGGCATGAATACGAACTGTGCACAGTTCGAACTTTTGACAGCACCAAGGCCGATGAAACTGAACAGATGTGAGAGAGGCATCGGTCTTTTCATGAAACCCTCACAGAGAACGCAATTCATTCTTTTTCAGTCAAGCTATCACTTCACTGTTGAAGCCCATAAAAGCTCTCATACAGAGTGGTACATAATCAGACTGCGAGTGAGTCAGCCGCAGGGAGCCTTGGCACAGTTTACCTGTTATGGCTGTTATGCTGTGTGCACTCCGTCACCCAGGTGATGATGCACTGACTGCTAGAATCAGCTGGAGTAAAACAATGCAGACGCAGTATATCTCACCATGGCAACCAGAGATTACGGAACAAAGCACAACGGTCAATATATGTCTGACATAACAGGGGAGAATGGGGTAGCAGTGAGTCATACGGCGCTCAAAAAAAAAAAAGACAGACAGACAGATGTCCCATCTTTCCTGTGAACGTACCTCGGGCTGGACCCTCCTGTTCCTGCCCCAGCAGCAGCCCTGCAGCAGGCTAAAGCCCCAGCAGGCAGGTGAGGTCCCGTCTTCCCACATCGCACCCCTCGGCCATGCTGTCACCGAGACGCCCTGGAGCCCACCTCAGCCCCCGGACACCATGTCCAGCGGGAGGCAGGGAGGTACTCAGCCGCTCAGACACCACGATGGACGGTGATGATGGTGATGGTGATTTCGGTGAAGAAGATGGTGATGAAGCCAGGCCCGTTGGTGTTGCTCCTCCTCTCGCATTTGGCAAAACGGACTTCCCCTTCAACTTAACTTTGAGGCCTCACAGTTGTCTTCTTCAGATATATTCAAAGAACTTTCTGCGGCCCGTCACCACTCTCCTCTGCGCTCCATTCATCTAAGTGTGCATTCTGTGAGATGCCGCCTCCGCTTCACACTGTCGTCCCTCAGGTTCCGTCCAGACCGCTCGTCTCTGCTCCTGGATGCAGACGGTGCGAGGATGCTCTGTCTTTGTGCTGTTGTTACGCTCTGTGAGGGAGCGCTCTCTGTTTTTTGCCGCCGCCTGTGACGTACGGACGGGGACTCGACAAGGGACCCATCCCGAGCCAGAGCCGCAGCAGCAGCAGCAGCAGGGGCATGGCACTTAGCTTCCTGTAAAAGGGGGCCCTCTGGGAGCGCAGGTGGGGAGCTAGAGGAGGGGAGTGGAGGGGGGGGGGTGCGTGTGGCTACGAGGGGGGGGGGTTGGGGGGAGGTGGTGCTGTAGATACAGCTCCCGCCATCCTCCCAGGTGTGTGCGAGGAAGCGAGACAGGGAGGAGGCGCGGCACTAATGGGCCTCCCGTGGGCTCCGGGCAGACTCCTGCAGCTCCCCCGACCTGTCACTGTATCTTAGAGACAGACGGCGAGGCTGTCGCCCCGCCCCTCATGCAACCCCCCCACCCTCCACCTATTCTGTTCTTTCGTTCTATTCTGTTCCGCGGCCGAGTCCTCCACACGGGTCCAGGGCCGCACGCTTATCACGGGGGGAGGCCGTGGCTGCAATCACCCCCTCTGTAAATCTCGATTCGTTCTCGAGGGTGAAATGATTCAGCGGGAGGAGACTCAAGACGATGGGAGTATTTTTATTGAAGGGCAAGCCATTAAGTAGGTTACAGTGGCGCATTTAATTTTACATGTTTGCGTACTGGAGCGAGTGTTCTGTCAGTGACCGCAGGCACACTTGCTGCCATTCGCCCTGCCCCTCGACCAAAAATAAAATCCGTAAATCACCTTGTTTTGGTGACAGGAAACATGTTGCTATTTCTGCCGCATGAAGCACCGGGCAAGTGTATTTCATTACCAGCCCTGTCAGTCAGTCTCCGCACTTATGTGCAGCGTGGTAGTGGCCTTGCTCTCTCTCTTTTCATCATGGAAATCTGTATTCATAATTTGCAACCTGCGGCCCAAAACCTGCTCACAAGAGAAGCATTGGAGCGGCTGCGTCCCTCTCGGGGACCTCATTCTCTTGTTCCAGATCTGGAAAAGAACGAATGGCAGGTGGTTGTGCAAAGCAACACCAGGCTGAAAGAGTCAAAGCCGGACCCAATGATCCACTCTTAGAGGCCGTAACCCGGTGCCTTACATTCTGCTGGGCCCGGGCTTATCCATGCCCGCTGCCAGATGAGGCAAACTGAGGCGAGGTGAGCTGCCAGCCAAAACAGACAGAGTAACGGAGTCTCCTTCCATCTGGCAGTGTGACCTGGCTGGCAGGTGCACTGCGGCATCTGCACTTTTGGACTCACCGCGGGCCTCTCAGTGACAGCATGTCGCCCTGTGAGGCATGGGTCGGGTTCACAAGTTGACACAAGCGCAAACACTTAGACACGCTCATACATCCGTGCAATTATAGGCTCATTTGTGACTTACAGGCGACACGTTAATGGTCCGCATAGAAGTGCAGATTGGCAAAAAGAGTGTGTCAATGTGCCAGGAGTCTTTCGTCCAACCGCGTCCAGGAATAGGAGATCAGTGGACCAAGAGTGCCTCTATGCAATCACATACATTAAAAACCATACTGTAGGTCAGTTCTCTTTAACTCATAGTATAGTATCACACATTTTTGGGTATTTGTAGTAGCAGCCACAAGAAGATTATTATCGTATGTGTTCCTAAGGATGGATAATGCAAAAAAAGTGCTAAAAACATACAGTGTGCAGTGATCGCTTTGTCTGCTATATCTGGAGGAGCTGGTGTGGTATCAAAGCTTCAATCCAGATTAGTATTTCCTCTCTCCGTACCATCAAGGTCATATCCGACACACATTATTATGACTGCTTTTACCTATATCACCCTCTCCATCAGCGGACGGAGGCCATGCTGTTCACTCTATTCTCTTCAAATCAGTTGGTTGAAATAATGGGAATCCTATAATTGCAGATGAACATGACTATTCTCTCTGAATCTCAACCCATTGCCACAAATAGGATCGTCTCTGACTGGCAGAACTGAGGGACTGGTTTTGCACTTACTTGCATGAGTGACCCGTCGACATGTATATCAATAGTCAGAGCTAACGGTTAACCAGCTCTCGTTCAAGGCATTAAGGGTGCCCTCACACTGGGCAATCGTACCCCCTGGGGTCTGGATTCTATGGATAACGTGGGTGCAAACGTGCCGCCCTTGAGTATGGTAGACTCCCCTGGCACGGCACGGTTGGAAGAGGTGTGCCTCCACAACAACCGGCCCCTGGCCGTGCTGCTTGCAAAGCAGTTGCAAACGGTTCGAGTTGCGACTGTCTGCCTGAGTATCCCTGTCCTCTCCCATATGGACCCGGTGATTTCGGAGCGTCCCGCAGCACAAGCGGTTGATTGTGGCGAGGCCCCCCCGCCCCCCGGGTTCAGTCAGTCACAGTATTCTGTGACTCTCGGGACCGCATGTGAACTGCGCCCGCCGCACTGGAGGACATTCTGTACCTCGGCAGCATAAATAGGGCCTACAACAGGCTGGGTATCACTGATGCGTACGTGCGGCCGCCGCGTTAGCGGGCTGTTGTGTCGCCATGACTCATACTGTAACTGCAAAACAAACTGGTGACTCACGCCACCCCTCTATAAATAACGCACTTATAAATAACAGCTGAGGACAGAGAATTATGCAAAACGGTGGAAACGCAAACGTCAAACAAACAGAGCATCCACGTGAAATCATTATCATTTTTGCTCTTTTTCAAGAGCTCTCGCCCCTTACAACAAAGTAGACAAGGAACTGTAACAGAGTCGAGATTTTTAGTCCTTGAGTTGAGAAAACAATAATGACATAATCTTTCGCTGCAGAATTGATCAGCATTAATGTATTGTGAAAAGCCTGCATTCATACAGAGCGCAAGTTATTTGGTCATTTGTTAGTCATCCCTCTTCAAAGCGGTTACATGACTTTTCCGGTTCTATATACATGATGTCTTTTGTGTGATTCCTAGTTATCATGACCGCCGAGGAGAAGTTTCTTCAGCACAGGCTGCGCGCGCACACATACATTGATGGCAGCTGGAGACCACTGTGAAACAGGAGGTTTAATCATTCACCCAGACGCGGATACTCGGATACAACAGCACCAGCAGCAGTTCTAGTTCATGGTCTTTACCTTGGAGACCTGGAGGCTGCAGGGACTCTTGATGAAAACCTTGACTTTCTGATATAAGGACAACCTCTCTACCGCCCAAACCAGAGCTGTTCAGTGTTGTATTATTCTAGTATAACTGAAGGACAATGTGGAGCATGGAAAATGCTAAATTCGATCGATTGCGTTTCATGCTCTTGACTTTTCCTATCCTATTGTATGGGATGTACAACAGGAGAATTTAGAGGGAGGCCCACACAGTGAAGAAGTTTGAGACATCGTGGTGCAGGAGAGAGAGTCAATAAACAGAAACTATGCAACCACAAAACACAGGACCCTGTTCCTCAGGTGACATCTGATCGCATTAAATATTTCCATATTAGTAAACAAGTTTACTTACAATTAGTTACGAGCCTATTTAGACTCCAAAAGGTGCCATCAAAACAAAACAAAATAAAGATAACCAATAACTCATTTTCATCGTGGCCTTTATTGAATCTAAATATCCTTTTGTCTGTATATATATATATATATATATATATATAGGGATCACAGATGCTCTATCCCTACAAGAGGAGGTCTGGTGGAGGTTGACCTACTATTTCAGATTTCTGTCAACTGCTGTCCCGCCAGAAACCACCTACAGACTGGAGCATGCATAATCCTCCCGTGCTCCACAATACGTGACACATCATTTCACATACACTACCGCGCTAAACCTGGCAAGCAGACACGCGACACATGCTCCCTGTCTGTCTTCTTCACCAGACAGGGAGACCCAGACTGTCAGAAAATGGGCAAGAATTAGGCCGCAGGTCACTCTCCCCGGCTTTGCTTTGCTGAACAGACGACTGGACCGTGATCTGACGGATCCCTGTTTCCCTGTTCCCTCGCGCGCGTGCCTGGGGGATTAATCCCTCGCTGTTGTGTCTGATGCGAAAGGCAGAGCTCTTAACAAAAACCTGTGCGGCGATGCCAAAACAACTTAATGGAATTTGGCACGGCCGCAGCTGAAACGCCCTCGCGGAGATTGCAATTATAGCGGCGCGCACGAAACTGGTGCATTCTGGCCATATGGAGATGCAGCCTTTAAAGAGACACAGGCAAAGTTTCCAAAGAACTCTGTTAAATAAGCTTTCTTCCTATTTGAAACCAGCACTTTCCGCGCATATTACCCCGGCATTGGAAAAAAATACAGGTGGGGTCAATTGCAGTGTGGGGCAGCTGCCATTACACGCAAGGCTTGACTCCCCCAAGGAGGAAACCTAATGACACTGTTTGCTTTGACGTCTTGTCAATGCAAAAAAACTGAACGCGTTCGAATCGTCGTCCGAGCAGAACCAACACCGCCACTCGGGCGCACAGGTAGAGACTCTCCACGACGACCTGCGCAAAGTCCACACCTCTCTCGAGCCGCGGTGCCACACCTCATTAATCTTACCTCATGAATCATTCTTTCATCTAAGACGCGCCGCTTCCCATCCCTGGAGCGAGCCCCGACCCGGGGCCCCACGTCCGGCTCCACTGTGCTCGGAACTATTTCAACACGCTCGCCCGGAGGAAATAACTGACCTACTCGTGAGACAGTCGAGGCAGGAGTGGCGTAAAAATTTCCACAGATGCGTGCCCGTCTCTGCGTGTGTGTGTGTGTGCGCGCGTGTGTGAAATTTCTCGAGCCTGCAAGTTCATCTCCATAATCAAAGAGTGTGAGTCACAGGCCTCGGTGCTAAATATTCTCACAACACTGCGGGCTTCGGCCCCTATCATGTGCGCTGCAGGTGTTGACCTGAATGCCCCAGACTCTGCCCTGCCAGACCTGAGAACCCGAGGATGTGAGGATATGTGAGTGATGATGGTCGGGCATTCCTGGCAGCTCCGGGGGCCCACACACCTAGATCCCGCGTGGACGCTTTGGACGTCGTTTCCCATTGGACCGAAACGTCCAGGCAACACGGCAGAAGTCCCCCACATCTCCGTTTCCATTTTTAACTTTCCTAGAATTCAGCCGCCCCCCCGCTCTATCTACTTCCCTCATGTTGCGGCTCATCCTGTGTCACCCTGCGCCACCTCTCACCGGTCCGCATGCGTGACGGCCGGCGGCGAGCTTTGTCAGCGGGGTAAGATGAGAGTCCTCCGTCCCTCCCTTGACCCCGTCAACGCCGACTCCCCTGTCACCTCTCGCGACAACCCTGCCAGGAGATCCGCCTTTGTCCGCCGCCCGGGCACAAAAGCCTCCGTCGTCCGACCCGGACGCACACAATGCGGCCCCTTCAAACTGCGACAATTAGCGCAAATTGGGGGACTTAATCTGACGACACGCGGCACGGCAGACGCGGACAATGGGGCCTGGAAGACTCGTCGTCTTTGGCTGCCAAATACAAGAGGCTCAGCTGTTGCGCGGTGTCGTCGAAACACGGAGGACGCGGCGAGCCTGCCAGAGGGCTCCCGTCTTAGATTCTAACGGCTCTGTCGTCCGGGGCTCAGGTGTAATCTAGCAGGCCGGCAGATGCCGCCCGCAGGTACACGCCGGCGCGGCCACACACACACCAGCACGCATCCCGCGGGCGTCTTAAAGGTTAATCCAGATTATTGTCATGGCAATTACGCAATGTGATTATTAGTCTTAGTGCTTGAGGGAGACTTCGGATCACAATAATTCACAGGCAACTGCAATAGTTTGTCGATTGTGTGCATTCATTTCATGAAGCTCTTGATGTCGGGTACGTCATGTAAGACCCGTGCATGAAACGGTAACGACAACGAGGCTGAAAAATGTCACGGCAATGAATATTTAATCAAAGCGCTCCTGGGTTTGATTCATCTGCTATTGGCTGCTGCTGGGAAACGCATCGATCGACCTTTTATTCGCCAAATCTCACACAACAGAGGGGTCGAAGAGTCTGAAGAAATAATGCTACTGGTGGCAATATTACAAGGGGGATTTGGGTGGAAACAATGGTGATAATCTTATATGATGTTATACCACCTTGCATCAGGGAATCCTTGGAAGGTGTCGACAGCGGGATCGTCTTATATAAGCATGTTTAGATAAGACCTCACACATTATTACGCAACAATGCTGGCGCCGGGAGACGGAGGGAGAGGGGGTGTGACGGGGGAGGATGCTGGCGTACCCTGTTTAGCAGCTCTGCATCGGCATGACTCACCGTTGGAGGCAAGCGGGCGCTCCATGCGACTGAGCTCGCCACTCATTAACAGAAACTCCCCGGGTGGCTGTTTACCCCGGCATTCTTTGGAAATCCAATTAATGTTTGTCAGGCTCTGGCACGGCCCTCGGTCCAGCTGCCCACCCTCCCCCGACCCCCCCCCCCCCTCCAGGCTCTCCTGTGATTCCCCAGGGCCGAGCGACCCGCAGCGGGTGACATGGCAACAGGAGCAGCTTGGACTGGCGCGTTTCAGGCCAAGCGGCGCCCCGGTGGGAGGGGAAAGACAGTCATCCTCGGCCCGAGGGGACGCTGCCACCGTGGCTGCGCTAACGGGAGCGTGGAGGTTCACGTGCTGAGGAGTGCGGGACCACGTGACTCACACGAGCGCTCCGTAGTACATACGTAGTACATACGGACATACGTTTGGACCGATGTGGCGGAGGCGGCATCGCCGCTCCGTGTGAACCCTCCGCTCCGTGACACTGATATCGGCTCGTTGTTCGGCGGAGGCGAGCTCCCGCTCTAAATGGCCGGCTTTAATTCGGAGGGTCCGGTGTCAGCGAGGGACAAAGCTGCGGTGGGAAACTCTATCGGGCCCCGGTTCATCAGAATAATGGGAGGCACACTCCCCACCTCTCTCTCCAACAGGCCGCGGGGGTGAAGGCCGGGCCAGGTGCGTGGGTCTGCCCTCACGAACACTAACTCGCTTGAGGTGGGTCATGTGGGCCACCGACATCATTATCAACATTGGTTTTATGCGGGTGGCTGTTTAAAACCATAAAATGTCAGGAAATGGTAAAAAAAAACAAGTTAAAGAAAGAAGACAACACAACCCAATCTATATGAATTATTGATCTTTTAAAAGTAGGGGGTGTTTATCCCTATCCTGTTTTAGAAGCTGTGGAACACTGGTTTCATTGGAAATGCCCGAGACGCAGTTTAACAAGCCTTGATACCGTGCTAATTTTGGTATGAGAGTGGTATGACTCATTTCCACGCAGATCTGGCAGCCATCTATGCTAATCTGGCAACCGCGCATACCGTAGGCTTCGCGCTCACTGGCCGTCTTGTCCTGTCTCGTCTGCCTTCGGTGGCACTCACATTAAAGCGTCACGTGGCTTCATTTCCCTACAGAGTTTAGCTACTTATTCCTGAACTAAATGGTAGCGGAAATGATACAGCTATAGAGCGTTAACCCAAGATGTCCAACATAGTTATGTGTTGGTGGACTTGAATACTGAGCCAGGAGCATGGATACCGACACATCACCAGAAACCAGAAATGTATTCACAGTTTTGACATGACTGAGGATATCATGATGTTTTGACATCTGCCATTATTCACCGAATCTCAAGTTAAAAAGGTTTTAGAAACCTGCAATATTTGTCTTTTTAGCATGAATAATAATTAGCATATTTGTTGTGGTTCCCTCTTTAAGGACAAGGATACTGAATGGTGGACGCATGAATCGAAGGCATGCTGACGATTAGAGAGTGAAACCCTTCGCAGAGGCAAAGGCTCCAGCTCGCCGGTGCTGCGGATCTCGCACGGCAAAACTTGCAACATTATTATTCCGGATTGGTCTCCTCGAGAATAGCTCATGCGCATCAGTATACGAGTATGTGTATCCAGCACAGTGCACCGGTTTCTCTGTGATAGAAAAAGGAAGCCCTAAACACAAGAGGTAGACCTCATCGGTGAGTCATATCATGCAAAGCCTGCGCACTGAAAACAGCCCGGGCTCGGAGTGTTTTTCACATCTTGAGGGGCTGCTCGACGCACTCGCCGAGAGCAGCCGCTTGCGTCCGTGTTTGGCGGTGACGCAAATGCTTTCGCTCGATAGCCCAGGAAAGTCTTTTGAACCGGAGTCCGCTCGCGGCGGAAAACCCTGAGCGCTTCGAACGCCGCGTCACGCTCCGGCCTCCCTCCGACTCGCTCGCCGATGTTCAAAGCTCCGCGTGTTTTCAGCTTCGGCGGCCCGCGGTGGAGCCTTCCCTCGTTAATGAGAGCATCTATGCGAAAGGCCTGTTTTTAAAGTTCTGAGATCAAAACGAGTCAAAAGGGGAAAAAAAACGCGCCGTGACGGGATCGAGTTTGCACACCCTGCATTTTGCAATGCTCTGCCACAATAAAGCGTGAAACAGGTTTGGATTTTTTAGACTTTACTGCATAAGTAAGGGATCACTGAACCCTACCCCATTCGTATCTACATCTATTTTCCCAACAGTTTCCGTTATAACTGGCCTCGGAGAAAGCCCCGTGTCCCGGGCCGAGGTGTCCTTTACAAAGTTTCACATCAAAGGGATTCGGCCACCGAGGCTCCTGTGGCTCATCTCCCGGCACTGCAAAGAGGTGCAAAGTGTATTGAATCTCTAATCAACGGTGAGTAGAGAGGGATTGTATAGGAGCTCAGTAAGGGAGGTCTGAGGGGCTTTGAACCACTCTAATCCCTGCATGCAGGACGGGAGAGGGGGGGCTGGGGGTGAATCAGTCCACTGTAGTGTGTACATGTCCTTGTAGGGCAGAGCTGGAAGTTGTGGAACTTTCCAGGAATGGGAGATGAGGGGGTTAACCCAGGTAGTGTCGGAGTGGAGGACCCCAGATACAGTACGAGGCCTAATAATGGCTCAGGGCAGTGTGGCTCTCCCAGCGTTTGCAGGCGAGAGAAGGGCATCTCTCTCAGATGTGCGGGCCAGGGACATCACAAGGCAGAGTGTGTTCCCTAATAAATCACTTCTGCTGAGTGCACACAATCACCTAAATAACATTTATTTAATGGCCCGCAGATCAACACGGGGTGTAGGGTTGCTTAGAGGCACACAAAAAACACGGCCAGCACTATAACTTACAGTGATAAACCAAAGCCCTGGAGCTGACAAGCAGAAAAAAAACACAGTTATCCCCCCCTTACCTTGATCAGCAGGGGAAAGGTCCCTTTTCTCCCCTTTAATAGCTTCTCCAGCTTAGTTTTGGAGCAGTTTCTGTCCAGAGGGAAAACAAAACCTCAGTCACGTATGAACGCACACAGGGCAAACTGCGCTGCACTCAGACTGTTCTTTGATGGTGCACGTGAGACTGCTCCAGGGTTCGAAAATAAATCTCTTGCGCAGACAACTAATGGTCTCCTTGCTGACCTTGACTTAAGCAAAAGCAAAATGTTGAGATGACTCAGATTTATGGGCTGTTTCCTCCTATAGACAGTCGCAGCTGTAAAAATCATTGGCCTTTTGCACAAACTACACTGACACCTTCTGGGCACGTTTACCCAGGGGCGTCTCCGGAGCAGGGGTGGCCCGGGGCTGGCACCAGCCACGCAAGAAATCTTATTGGCCACCCCGAACAATGCTGCGGCTCCGATTATTTCTGAAAACTAAAGTAATTAAGTATGGAGGTTTAATATCAGATGTGTGTAGCCTGGCTATTTGAAACTTTGAATGGCCCTTATTGTAAGTGGCTTATGTCCAAATGACATATGTCAGTGGCAAAATGAATGCAATGAAAAATATGGGAATGTCAGAGGTAGAAAGATTCTGTCACATTAGTAATAGATGTCCCATTCGGGTCACGTTGGTCCACCCAAAAAGAGTCTGGACACCGTTTTTCACTTTCATAAACACATCAGGGACCGACCGTTTCAGGAGTGTCATGTTCCAAAACAGTGTCAGGCGATAAACTGTCAATAGAGTTAGGACTCTTACTCAGCAGTCTAAATATGTAAGTCACCGCTATAATATCAGAAGATAATGAAGTGTAATTAATAGCTGGCTACCCGAGGAAAATTAACATACGCCGGTCTACAGCTTATTAATAACGAGGCAACACAAAGATATCGAGTTTAAGAGAATGAAACAGTGGAAATGTCACAGTAGCCTCAGTATCATGGTCATCTCTGCTCTACAGGGTTAGGGTTAGACTTGGAGGAGGAGACGCACAAACCTTTTCTCTGACGCTTTGCTCATGGTGAAAAACATCAAACAGGCTGGCAGTCAATCGGTCACCGACATTCCCAGGAGCTGGTCCGTATGCTCCGACCCAGAGACACAAACACACACAGCTGGCAGCCAGAGTGCCGGCGGCTTATCCGCAAACACAAAAGGCTCCGCTGTGCCGAGTGCCCACTGACAGTTTGATTCTGTGTGTTTTTTTTTTCTTTTTTTCTGACGCAGCTCCCAGGCAGGTGCTCACGTGAGAGAGGGGAGAGCCGGGGAGACAAAGGGAGAGACAAGACACCCGCTGGGCTGATACATTTCCCCGCGCATTGTAGGTCAGGCCCGCGCTAATACTTTAAGCACATCCCAGCTGTGCAAAGCCTCACTTCACGCTTTTGTAAAGAGGGGTATGGAAATGGGATATGCAATGCAACAGCTTCACTGACCCGGCCGTAAAAGTCAGAGACTACAAAGTAAAAGAAACTGTCGAAAAACGGTAACTTCGGGTGATTGAAATTGAAGCAGTGACAGGAAAGGGTAAAACGGTGCGTCGCCGGCTAGCTGTTTGTAAAAATCTGCAGATGAGGTGGTGACAGCACACGGCCTGTAATGGATATGCTTTGAATGATTGATGAGGGATTTGTCTTTGTATTGTGTAGGGAAACTTTGGTTCATCCTCCGCAACTCCTGTAAGAGCTCCGCTAATGCCACAGAGGACCCCGCTGAGAGTGGCACAGTCCAGTGAACCCACCATAGGAGCCCAGAAGCGACTTTTACCTGAGCGTGGCACAATTTATTGCAACACATTATAGCGTGTAGTGGTAGCAAGGCCTTTAATCTAACCATCTGTCTCCGTCTCTTGACTCTGTGTGGATGAAAACGTTGGCCAAAATATCTATTACTCCAAATTGCTAACTCGGCACCAGAGGGAAGATGTTTTGGATACAAAGAATCCAAAAAAGAGAAAAAAGACAAGGAGAGGTCTTTAATCGGCTGCAGGGAACAGGGAAAACTCACTCAAGTTCAACAACGTGTTTTATTCAGAGTAAACAAGGCAACATTACAGCACCAGTCAGAGGGCAACATTCAGACATCACTTTAGTTCTGCGTGAATGGTTTCAGCTTTTGCTTTGCACCTTCAGCTTATTGTGTGACCAGCTTATTCTTCTGTTATCGCAGGCAGCAATGGAGGATGGAGCACCATGTGAAATCATAACGGAGACGGTTTGAGTCGAACAGCCGCGTGAAGCCAGGCAAGCCGGGGAATGGCAACAGAGGATTTCAGCGGTATTGAATATCTGCGCCGCTGTTCTGTTACCCTGGTCTGTCTGCACGACATTGTGACGCTCGCGCGCAGAGATAATTCACTCCAAGTCCGATTTTCAGCCTCCAGAATCCAACTTTCTCTTTGCTGGCTTGTGTAAAGGATAAGTTAGAGTTATGGTGGTTCGGGTGGGAGGTTTCCTCCTTCACGGGTGGAGCATCTCCTTGAATCTCTATCTGGGGGTTTACAATTCTATCTTTTACTGCTTATTTTTCCTTTTCATAGAAACAACTTTATTATCTGCATATGTCTGCCAGAACCTATCTGCAGCTGGTCTGGTTTCCTCTGACCGGCCGCAGCGTGCACTCTGCCGTCCATTCTTTTAATCTCATTAGGTTACCAACTTCAATATTGAATTGCGTTCGGAGTTGATTTGAAGACTCAACCACCTCGGCTGGAATGTCTATAAAACTTTCCAGATATCAGCTCAGGAAATTTGAGCCCTGACTGTCTGAGCGGGAGAGAGGCAGTGAGAGCTATGGGGACCACATGGTCCTGATTTTCTCCGTTAACCAGCCTCGAGCATAGCAGAGGGTGTCTGCCAATGTGTATGAATAAGAAGGCGCTGTGGGAAAAGTAGACGAGACGTAAAGGAATGAAAAAAGATGGCATGGGTTTCCTGTTCTCCATTTGATAGGCATCTTTGGTGCGCGCCCTGCTCTCCTCGCGTCTTGCATCGCAATCAACAAACCTCCGCTCCATCCTTTCCCAGACACCAGACAGAAAAGCAAACTAGAAGACGAGAAAAACACAGATTTCTTTGGTTGTGTGGGTGGGTGGGTTGGCAAAGAGGAGGTAGCAGCCGCCGGGTCCGGTGAAAACCATGAAAGTTTCAGGTGCGATGAGAGCAGGTGAACGACAGGACTGGGCTGATGTCTGAGGTTGTGTAATGGTCATCGCTGAGGCTGAGGCTGAGGCTGAGGCTGAGGCTGAGGTTAGGTTACCACAGAAGGCAGAGGGCTTCGTCGATAAAAAAGGGAGCGTAAGGTGCAGAGTTCTGCAGTTCTTGACTTGGTCGTTCCAGGAGGCTGAGACGGACTTCATCCCAGGTGCTTGTGGTGATGTTTTTCGTAGCCCACTGCACTGTTGGAGCTGGAACCTGTCAGTGAGAGTCATCGTGTCAGGTAGATCTGGGCGATTTTCGATTTTCAGTCATAGTGCAGCCTCCCTTGTTCACTTTACCTCACTTACCTAAGTAGTCCTTGTAATCCTTGAAGTATTTGTGCCTCAGACCACGGCCATCTGTGTCAACAGAAATGTCCAGAATGTTAACAATGAAGCATAAACTAGCCATTTTATCTGCACAATGTGCACATGTGCTCGCTGAAATGTTGTTGAAATGGCGGTTAGGAGATACGTGAAGTGAAAACCGTGTTTCTGGGATCAGTTCATTAGTCTAACGTGTCTGCCAGCAGGATTCAGATTCAGTCATACGTTAAAGGAGTCTGCTGGGTTGCCAGGGGACTTTGATTTGTATTTTATTTATAGTTCTACTTAATAAGAGAAACCTGGCCCCTAACATTTGGTCATGTGCCAGGAGGCACTAGGTCAGACTCAGATTCAGCTGCTGACACAGCCCCAGCACTGGAAAGGTGCCGCATCAGATCAAACAACATCGGGATGGGGATATGAGCACGATGACAGACACTGTGTGCTAAAGTCTGTTCAGCTGCACAAATAATCATTCAACTGTTTTACCCCCGTGCCACTTTTCTATAAATTTGCATCTGCACCAGTGTTAGATCCCCAGAGCAAGGGTTTCCAGATGGAAGAAGATGGGCAGGAGACGGCTGGGCCGAACAAATGAAGGACTCTCTAAATCCGAATTCTGAATCCGACTGGGCAGTCGTGGCGCCTAGACCTCCCCAAACTGCCAGCTTTTGGTGAACGCGCGCTGGAAAGTGTTTGGGGGGGGGGCGCGAGGGGCTGCGCGTGTTGCTGGGCTGAGTACGCGTCGGACGGGCGGAGCAGCTGCTCCGGGTGGATGGATTTACACTGGAGTTGGTCGAAAGCTGTGCGTGCGAGATGCCGGGGGGGCGTGACAAAAACTTGGAATTGACACTGGACATCCGAGACGGGAGTGCGTTGTCTAGCTGTTGCTGTGTACCGGAGTTGCCGCGCTGCTTGATGCACTGCCCCCGGTTCGGGATGCCGGTGGCGGGGTTTCCCGGGTTGATGATGTGACACTCGTAGCCCGTGGGACAGTGGAGAGGCTCGTCTCCGTCCTCGGTCGTGCTGCAGGCCTCGGCTGGGGAACAGGGAACGACATTGGTGCGTGTCAGCGCGGCGCGCCACGGTGTCAGGCTGAGGTTATGGCGAACTCAAAACCAGAATGCCTGCGCGAAAAATGTCAGTGAGGCGGAAGCCATGCAAGCCGAGCGGCTGCAGTTACGAGTGTTTTTCTCCTGACCCCGGGTTCAGGCGTGTGTACTCACCCTGCAGCACCTCCTCGGGGCCGTCTAACAGCCAGCCGTTACCCCCCAGCCACCGGGGCTTCGGCTGCACCAGCCAGTCCAGCACTGCTCAGGACAAACACACACATACACACACACACAGTGACCCTTCATGTGCAAGCACGACTGATGGGAAAATAGGGGCAGTAACAGATCTGAGTTGAAGTTCACTTGCACAGTATCTTGTAAACCCAACATATAGCGACCGGGATCCATTCATTTTCTCTATTTGTCAACTCAATCTTATTCATTTTAAGTGCCAGTTCCTAAGAGACGTTACTTCAAGGCACTTTGCAAAGTGAGCAACAATAGGTAGAGAGATGGTGACCACCCCCTGCCCTTAGACCCTTGCAAAGGTTGAGGAACAACTCCCAGCGGCGCAAAGCGAAGATGGGGGTCTATAAAAATGGAGACCCGCTTACAAGGTGGCCACAGGGGTGACTGGGAATGGAGGACTGGCTGGACCCACAGGATCGCATCTTGGGATGTCCAGCAGTGAACACGCAGAAATGCGGCGTGGCGCCAGCCGGCGGATCCAGCGGGACATGGTCCGTGCTATCGAACGCTGCACTCAGATCCAGGATTTTTGAGACAGATTTCCGGGAGGAGTGGATCGCTTTACGCCGCTCACGTGTCTGAAAGGAATCTGAGTCGACCGCCACGCAGCTCGAAGAGGTTTAATCCCGTTAACCTCGCTCTGACCTGCATTCAAACCCCTCGGTGTTGGCCTGAGAAACCGGGGAGTTTCACAACTGCTCCACCTTGTGGCATGGTTGCACCACGTTTTCAGTTATCCAACGCATATTACTCAAAACAGCCTGAATAAATTCTTTTGTTTTTGTTTTGTTTTTGTTTTGAGTAACACCATGTTAAACACGGGTACTCAAAGCCCGGCATCTGACATTTGGCAACCTCGACTGCGGAAAATGGTCAAATTCAGCTATAAAAGCAATAACATCTGCATCTCAGGCATGAGGTAATTTTCCAATTTTCCAATCCCTAACTCGAGAAGGGGAACATGATCACTTTGGCGCAAGCCGTGGATCGCTTGAAAGAGTGACATCACCGGGTGATAAAAGTTGTGCTTTGTGTCCGCCTCGGGGGATCCCACCTGTGAGCACGGACACCCACCTGGCGGCGGCTGCACGGACTCCAGGCAGGCGTAGATGCAGCCGTTGTAGCAGCAGCGCTTGTGGCGCTCGCACTCGGAGTCGGAGCGGCAGCCCGGCACCTCGCAGGCCCTCTCCGGCAGCATCTGGGGAGGCGGCGGACACCGGTCGTTCTTCTGGTGCTGCGTGGACTGGGGATGGTTGGCGTACTCGTAGTCCTGAGAGACAGGGGAGTGAGACGCCATGTGGGTGACGGTGGGTGTGGATGGGGCTTCCCTCTCTCTCTCGGTTAACGCTCTTTTACTCGTTATCCTAGATGACATCAGCAAAGCCCCGGGGTCTGCAAGCTCTGGCCATTGTGAAAAGCCAAGGTTGTTAAGCTTAAAGATTATGCAACTTGGGCTTTTAAACACCGGTGCACAATTATCCAATAACGACAGGAAGACGGCATTTCTTCACACAGCAATTAACCTTTGAATCTGGAACAGATTTAGAATGGATTAAATCTAAATCTAACAGAGATTTAGATTTAATCGCAGTTTAGAGGTAATTTAAAACATAGGACATTTAATCAACTGAAAAAAGACAACGGTTGCTAGTAGAAATTTAAGTACTACACGTGCTACTATAGATCTGAAGAGATAATGCCATGATGGTGTGCAGTATGAGACTTTGATCCTGCTTTTGCTGCTTTGTTGTCTTGTTCTACTGTTTGTTTTACATTCTTTCACGCTCATTTATGTGTGATGTACAGCACTTTGTGGCAACTGAGGTCGTTTTTTGATCCATTTTAAATTAGATGTAAAAAAAAAGAGTTATGGGTGACAGAAATGATCCTCTGGATATCATTCAGGGATTCCATTCAGATTGCACCTTTTGGGCGCTAGAGGGCACCAGTGAGCCTGAGAGGAAAGGGGGGGCCTCTGCAGAGAGACTGCAGGCTGAGCTTTGGTATTCATGCCTGCCTGCTAACGTCTTGATCTGTATTGGGACGGTGATTTGCTGTGGGAGCAAACCTTCCAAGGCAGAAAGTAGGCCACGGGACCCGAGCCAAGCAAAGACACACTTCACACACCTCGACAGCTCCGGCACCTTTTAGCACTGGCCTGGTGTGCGAACACAAAAGTACACACAGGCACCACCGCGCTCATGCACGCCCACGCACTGCTCTCGACATGCACAGATCGGACTTGTTTTCTCCCAGGAGGTGACCTCTGGAAGTTTCACCACAACGCAGCTCCTCGCGGATTCCGGCGTTTTATTATGGATGCGTGTTGGACTGAAATTGTGGGTTTACATTCTTTTGCATTGCCGGTATCAAATATCAGGGTCTGTGCCACAGTGTCAGCAGCCATCCATTGTTCTTGGCCATGCACACATGGGGAATTATTGCAACAAGAAGCACAGCTGCCCTTGACTGCAAACATTAGCTCTCATTTTCTCATTCGTCACGTGTGCTTTTGTATAACAAGCAAGCAGGAGATCGAGTTTCCTGTTCATTCTTCAGTCCATTCCATTCCTATAAAACAGAAGTACTCCTAGCTCTGTTTTACTGCAGCTATTGAGTAACATAACAACGCTTGAAGTGTATTGCCGCGACGAGCCATCGACGCACCGCTCAGGGGTTAGATCTGAGCTCCTCGATCCTCTATCGCACAGGAAGTAATGTAGCTGGTTGGTTCCCCCGTGCCTCAAGGTTTATTCCCCACCATTGTCTGTTGTGTGTGTGTGTGTGTGTGTATGTGTGTGTGTGCAGAGCAAAACAGAGAAAAAGAGAGGGAGAGAAAGGGACAGGGTCTCCACTAGATTAGTAATTAGATAATCAGCTTGTGGGTTGCACATGCTCATTAAAGCTGTGCTGTTTATTTGGCAGGCTCGCCGAGCGTTCCTACAAACCGACCAGAAAAAAGAAAGCAAATGTTTGGCACGCTGTCGGCGTACTGTGTGTGTGCGGGTGTGCGCGTTCGCTTTAACCTCACATCAGCTCGCAGTGACAGCTGCTTGATAAGCGGATGGGTGATTGGGAAGGGGGTGGGGGGGGTGAGATTGACACCATAGAGATATTTAGAGGAATATCTGTGGTTCTTGAATTGTAAACATCTTGTCATCATCATCATCATCATCGTCACTGTCAGTGTCATGGAATAAAAGTACTCCGCTCATTTCTGCTTCTTTGACACGGTTCCTTGATGTCTCAACATAATGTCAGGAACGTGCTTTGGCCGGAGAAAACGAAAGATTGCTCTAAACACTCAGTTTTAGCGCCTATTCCTTTTAATGTTAATGAGCTCCTGAGTGTCCACGCCCTCCCGGACAGCCAGGAGCGTCTGGAGGTGCACTTTTTCTCCAAATCAAGACAAGAATACAGAAATGTCAGAGCAGAGCTCAGGTTGAGCCTCCCGGCATGTGTATAGGCAAATCACCTCTGCACTGTGTGCATGTTCATGTACAAATTCATGTACAAACTCACTTGGAACAAAAACTCGTGCAGTGGAAGGAAAACTAATGAATGTCTCCCATTCATGAGACAACAGCTTTATCAGTTGAGCTATACAATGCATTGTTACAGCTGAGAGGCTGTTGCATCCAGTTTAAGATGAGGTAATGGTAGACTGTCACTCTGGTAGATGAGGTATAAGGGAGCAAGGGTGGGACTATATACTCATTCAGAGACACATGATTTTACTAACTGATTACAGCAATTTGCTAAACGTTGACTTAGTGGTCTAAACTGGCTCTTGAGGAGGTGCTCGCTCCAGATATGCAACGCAACGCATGAAGAGCTGTTTGCACCTAAAACGTACTCCTAAATAACAGTCACCATGTCAACTTTAACGAAATCCGGGACAAACCCTTGCCATCATATGTTCAGACTGGATTTGCAATGAGCTTCACCTCTAATAGTACAGATGATACAATCTGTCAAAACAGTTTGCTGAAAGTGGAAAAAAAAGTTTGTCTGAAGATCAGCAGCTCATGGGGGAAAATGAGCAATACTTCTAGTGGATATAATATGACAATGAATATTTGTTATTGCGAGTGTGTACAGGAATTAGGATACATTATTGTGATCTGCTCCAGTGTGTGTTCATCAAATAAGCCTTAAGCCATAAAAAAAGCTTTGTAGAAAGGCTACTTTGTCTGCCATATGTAATGATTTTTCCCGACTAATAAGGCAAAATAAATTGCCTTTCTGCTCTCATTTCTATTTGATGTTTTCTACGCAACACAACTTTCATACAGTACATCAAGAACGAGCAAGACAACATTATCACTCTAGATGTGAAATGACGGTCGCTTGAACTCTTTTGTCTCTCAACTGCAACAGTCACAAGCCGGACTCTCACACTTGCAGTTGTGTGTAATGACGTCACGTGGGGGTAGTTTGCCGGACTTCCTCCTCTCCCCCCCTGGAGTCACATCAGGCTCTTAATAACTCTGCTCACATCCTGTGCGCTGCAGCACGCTGCCGGACCTGAGGTCAGTGGAGCCACGGCGATTCAGGGCTACTCTGGGCACAGCAAGGGGTCTATGAAAGAGGACGCAAAGCTGCGCTCTGATTGGATAACGACATAATGACTTCTGCCTTCCCCACTTGTCTTGCATCCGATCGGCCCCTCCTGTACGTGTCTCTTGTGGAAGGTCGAGTGTGTCCTTCCTGCTGGTCGGATGTGTTTGCTTCCACAGATAAATACTGAAGCACAGCAGAGCCTGCTCAAGCTCTCCCGAGTGTTTAATGTACTGATCCTCGTGTCTGCGTTTTTATTGGGTTTTATTCTATCCGTTAATCTCTCCAGTGTCTTCTCTGCGGCCTTCATGTCTTTGTCAGCCAGAGGGGCTACCACGCTCTACATCCGGAGCTCTATCATACTATCCTACTCACATCTGTCTGATGTTCCATGATGTTTATTTACACTCCTGTCTGCTGTGGCACTCTGGCAGTGGGCCTGCGTGTGATGTCCGTGCCCGTCTTACCCGCTATCTCCCTGCCACTGTATTTACATCTTCTTATCTCTGTTCGCCATCATCCTCTCTCTTCTGCACTGAAAAAAAACTGGTGTGATGGTCTCAAACATCAAACGCTTTCCTTCCCTCTTTTTCAGGCTTTTGCTCTGTGGTTTTAAGGATACTTTGCGGGGAGAAGCCTCCGGAGACCTGCGTCTGGCTCCATAACTGCACCGGCATCAGGCCTGTTCATGGCCTCACAGAGATCTCAGACAGATACTGGAAAATTTCAGCTTCCTTTAAGCGGGGCAAACACACACACACAGGGAAACACACCCATTCCCAAACATATGCACAAATAGTCCTCAAGGAAGGGTCAAGGTTGAGCAAACATATACATTTAAATGGGTAAAAGCTGTGTCCTCTCATTTAATTGTCAACTCAAATGTGCCAGATATGCCATGTCTGCAAAATGAAGTAGTCCCCGGCAAACATCTGGTTTGCTTTGGGTTGTCGGGACTCATTTCCTGACACGCGCAGTGAGTGTGACAGAAAAACAGACAGACCTGCAGGTCGATGGAGACATGGCAGGTTGAGCTGTGAGGCAGCCTGTAAATCAGACGCAGATCAGAGTTTGCCTGAGTGATGGGAGAGAGGCATGCCGACAGACGAGCAGGTAGTGGCACAGCTGGGGAAAAAGAAGTCTGTGAACCATGACAGGCAGGGAGGAGATGTCTAGCCTTGAGTTGCATGAGGCCACACGAGGAAGGGTTTACTCAACAAGGCAGAGGTAAACCAACTGTGAATGCAGCAAATTACTGTTGGGGAAACAGTCTGAGGTCTGAGAGGCCACGGCACAGGTCCACAAACACACCCGTCCACTGTAGTGCGCCTCTCCATTCTCTGTTTGCCGAGCAGCAGCCAAAGCAAGCCTCTCTTTCGACTGTGTATTCAAAATAAAAACCGTAGAACAATATGGAGATGTTATTTTAGAGGACAGCTGTGTCCGCACCCTGGCATGCAGAGATAGGGATGCAGGCATGTCTGTGGTCTTGCATACTCAGACTGCCAATTGCTTTGAATTCTCTCTGTCTTGCTCGCGATGATAAAAGAAAGTGAGAGACTTCAAGTAGTAGAAAAAAGGTCACAGTGAAAGACAGACGTGGCACTTGAAGTGCAAATGACTTCGCCTGTTGGGTTTGCATGTCTGTGAGTGCTACTGAAAGACCTGCAACTGTGCTTCTGAGCGGCAGGCTCAGGTCACCTGACTGGGATCAGTCCTGCGCAGATCTGCTAAGCTATGTGACCGGCCGCAGTAACACCATGCACCATGTACTAAGGGTGTGCATCAAAATATTCAAATGTCAAACACCGCCAAAAACAAAACCCCAAATAGAGACTTTCCAGTAACTTTCTAGTTCTCACTCCCTGCATTTTCGTAAACACTCTATCCGTATGGGAACAAACAGAAAGAAAGAAGGAAAATCGAGCTCTCCAGCTAGCAAGCTAACAAGGATAAAGGAAAAAAAAACTGGGTCAGAATTCGACAAAGTGAAACCCCACCCCGGTGAATGAGTGCCTCTGATCGCAGCGGCGCCTCTGGAATGAGCTGAAAGTACAGCACAATTACGCCATCTCACACGTTTGTGCGAGCAGGCCTTCAAACGGCTGGCGCTGGCCACCGCGGAGCTGCATTTGTCACGCATTCCCAGGGTTTGTCAACTCTCTGCCGCAAAGCTCGCCAACTAACTGCAGATGATGGCATTCAGCGGGGGAACGCAGAGCGGCAAAAGAGACCAGAGCGAACAATGCGTAAATTAATAAACGGTGCCTTTAATTACAGCTGAGTCTACAGCGCTGCAATAAGGACGTCCCTCTGAAAGCCTTTTGTGTCTTATAATGATAGGTACTTTTGATAAATTGCATTCGGGATCGGCAGCATCTCATCCTCAAGTATTACCACATTCAGAGCTGCGAATTTCCCACAGCGGAGCGCAGTGTTTTGCGTTGGATAGCAGCTGCGGGCCAAGTGAAACTGCTGGCCAGACCAAAAACAGGAAGTACACGTGTTCCTGAGTGTCTTGCGGGGCCCCCGTCCTAATGCCAGGTGCTGTCTGAGCGGTCCAGCCCACATCAAATGGATGAAACTGTAAAGATTTACGATGGCAACCGACAGATACTGTGCGTGCTCCCGGCATGTCCTGGCAGGTGTCTGAGCCAGTCTGGGATGCGGCGGAGTGAGACTAAATCATCTGGTCTGTTTGTGTGTGTGTGTGTGTGTGTGTGTGTGTGTGTGTGTGTGTGTGTTTGCGTGTTTGTGTATCAGGAGCAGTGATTCATTTGAGACGAATGTATAAACCTCAGACTGAGGTGCTCATGCAGTTTATGCTTTCATAAACTCCTCATTGCCTGGAAGTAATATTTTTGGGTTATCATAGCTGTTCTCTAAAATGTTCTTTCATCCAATGAAGTATTTCTCCTTTTTCCCTCTATTAACTATGTACTCACATCTCCAGGTTTCTCTCTTTTTTTTCTTCTTTTTTTTTTGGTAGTTGGGTGCTACTTGGGCCTCCTTGTCAGACACGAAGAGGAAACCAGAAAAGTGCTTGTGCTGAACTTTGAACCTCGGGTCAAAGGGAGGGTGTAGAGATGAGTGGATGGACTTAGCTTAGATCTCCAAAAACATCTCAAAAGACACTTTTCCTCTAAGGACTCAGATAACAGACGTCAAGGTCAAGCCTGCTGAAGCAGTAACAAATAGAGACAAAGAAAAGATAAAGCACATTATATTCAGTGATTTTATGATGATTGATGCAAGATTGACAGTCAAAACTTTATCTATAGAAGGAGAAAGAGTGTAGAAACAGTCAATGTTTGTGATTTTTAAGATGAAAAATTGTTTTTTCTAACCAACTGGTTATTCTAGTTTGTCTAATCATGCATTCCTGCACGTCTCCTTTGTCTTTATTAGGACTGATAATTTACCAACATCAGGCAGATATTTCAGTTGAATGTGTCTTTCCGCAAAGTCTGCAGAAATCTTTTGTATTTTGAAAACAAGAGGGAACTTGCATAATGAGCCAGGCACCGAACATGCTGGTGGCCTGTGGTTTGTTTTTAAAGATCGGACCAATTTTCCTTTCAAGACACCGTTTTCTCTGGTGCCCACGTGAAAGACACAGTGGCTATAATTTGTCTTTGGCGTCACGAATGAGGCCGAGGGAGTGTGTGTATGTGCGAGCGACAGTGGTGATTAAAGAAATGAAAGATTGAGAGATGAGAAGGTTCCGAGGGAAAGAGACAAACTCCCATCTGCGCGGTCGTCTCAGCATGTTCCAATTTACGGCGGCTTTGAAGCGGAGTCCAGCAAAGACGCTGCTCTCTGGCCCATCCCGAGAGCAGGAGGAGACGGGGGGAAGAGATAAAAAAAAGAGGGGAAAACAGAGGGGTGCTTCGCTGGGAGAAGCAAACGGAGAATGAGTACGCTGTGGACAGAGGGAGAGAGAGAGAGAAGGCTGAAAGGGTAACTGACTCGTGTGGGAGAGGCGAGTGGGGATGGAAGCACGGGATGAGAGGGATGAAAGGGCCAACGAGGGCATAAAGCACTCGGAAAGTGAGAACATTGAAGCAGCAGAGGTCGCGGAGGGGGGAAAAAGAAAGCAAAGGCAGCACGCTACAGTGAGCCCTTGTTAGAGATGATCAATCAGTTACACTGAGCCGAGTTAACAAGCGGGGGCCCCGGTCTGCAAGTTCAGTTCCTGCCCTAATAATCCACTGCGCTCACACACACACACACACGCACGCACACACAGACAAAGGTTGTACATCCAGTGTGCCCCTCAATTACTCATATGGAAACCTGAAGTCCAGCGACTTATTCCAACCTGTTGCACACTCCACTTTCTGCTCCCCATCAGAACTGCGAACCCCCGCCTGTCCATGTCCATTTTTCATGCTCGGGAATCAAAGCGCGTCCGCGCACAGACCGTTTCTCACCTCGGCCGCAAAACTGCCCCCACTGTGCGAGAGCAGCCCCCTTTAACAGAGCCCGTATTGTATTGCGACACGGCGGGACTCTCACTCCCACTTTCGACTTTTCAGAAAAAGGCCACAAAAACGCAAAAAGAAACGGAGAAGGAAGCCACATTCACATGTGCACATCTCTGTAAGTCATAGGTGATGTTGGTTGCCCTACCTTGTGGTTCAGTCCTCTTTTCCTGATTCTCCTGGCATCACTTCCTGTGGACAGGACCAACAGGGACAGCAGCAGCAGCACCACAGAGCCCGGCATGGTCCCGCACCTCCCTCCTTCTCCTCCCTTCCTTCTTCCTTATCTCCCCCCCCACAAAAAAGCCCCTGTCCTGTTGCACTTCTGCGGCTCCTCTGCCCTGTTGCCGTTCCAGCTGAGGCAATAACTCTCCGGCGCTCATGTGCAGGTTACACAAGCCCTCTCCCTCCGACAGGACCTGCGTTTTTATGTCCGCCCGAGGGAAAAAAACAAGTTCAGGGCAGAGTGACAGAGTGGAGGGAAGAAGGGGGAAAGCAGAGACGGAGATGAATGGAGGCAGTGTGGGGGGAGAAGAAGCGAAAGGAGAACAGTTAGGGGAGCGAAAGGAGGGGAAGGGAGAAACAGCAGCTGGCTGTGCATCAGTTGCTGAGAGCTGAAACTGTCTGCCCTGCACAGCGTGCGCACATGTCTCTGGGAGGGAGGAGGGGAGAGGAGGGTGAAAGGAGGGAGGGGAGAACTTTCGGAAAGGGCAGTGTGTCTGTGTGAGACCTCCCCCTTTGCCCCCATATTGCATCTCACGGCACATCTGGTCATCCTTATGCGGGGAATATGACAGCGAGCTGCGGGCGACAGGGTCTGCGTCCCGCAGCTCTGCCCCGCATGCTGTCTGCTTGCGTGCGGTGTCACTGGACGGAAAATAAATGGCTCTGCTAAGTGTGGGGCTTCAAGGCGTCCCGTTGACTGCTCGCCCGCAGTTCAAGCACTTTAGCCGCTGGCCGTCCAACATACTGTAAGTGTTTACATTCCAGATTTCCCCAAAGGGACCGGATGTGCGAGATTTATCTAAGAGTGTGGCAGAGGACACTTGGAACACACCTGAATGCGTGTGTGTGTGTGTGTGTGTGTGTGTGCGGTTGCACTCCTGTGAGAGGATGCAGTGTGATTCCAGTGGCTTTGACCCATGAAGAATGGAGGCATGTGTTTCGGGAAAAGAGGGGGCCTCCCTGTCCCTTCCCTTTTTCACATGTCTCTCAACTTGTGCACCCTCTTCAACTGGGACATCTTCCCCCCCCTTGTAAGCAACCCCCCACCACCCCCACCCCACCACCAGACCTTTCTACCCCTCTCCGTCCCCTCCCCTCGCCTTGCTCCATTCTCAGCGTCTTGCAGTGAAAGGGAGAAAGAATGCTAAGCCTGCACAAATCTCAGTCATTATTAGTTTTACAGGAGCAGGGCTCATGTCACTGGGAGGCCCTGGCTTCACTTGCACAAAAGACAGAGAAAAGGGTCCGAGAGAGTGGACAGAGAGGGGGGGTGGGGGTGGGGTGCAGAGATATGTGCAAACCTCACTGCCCTCAGCCAGTTTGTCACTGCAGCATTTAAGGTATTTTGGATGTGAGCGACGACTGAGCCCCTTCCCTTTTTAGCCTGTTTGTTTCAAGGCTTTTCAAGGTTTTTTTCAATGCACCACCATTAGAACCTCAATTTAGCAAATGATTCGTGTCGAAGTCGAAGCCACGCGGCAAGCTATGGTATTTAGCCTGACAAGCTGGTGTTTGCGGTTTAATCTGGAGCGGCTCTCTCACTAGTTGCAGTTGTTCAAGGTTTGACGGAGCGACTGGAAAGTTGAATCGTTCAATCGTCCAATCCTCAATGCTATGAATCTAGAAAAGCTAGGTAGAGGTTCCCCAGATTGCTGGGGGAAATTTGTTGACATGTGACGTGGTACACTGAGCATCTCGCCAACACACTGGTCTCTCACACAAAGGAGGTCTTCCGCATTAATCCGAAAATTCATTTTGAGCTGTGCTTTGAAAATGATGCATCCTACAAGAGCAAATGAGATCTGAGGCGCGGTTCACTATGTGTCGCAATCATATCAGGGTTTTTTTTTTTTGACTCTACCACCACGCCCGGAGCTAATCGTCAGGTCTTCCTCGGTTCATGGGGAAGAAGTGCAGCTGCAGCGTTCCCAGTCACAGACTCTGTCTCATATTCCCAGACATGTTCTCACATACATCATCCATATCCTGCCTCCTTCCCCAATCTGGAATGTATACATGAATATTAAGCAAACTAAACAACTGTGTTCTCAGACGGGACAAGGGTGAAACATTCACACAGTCCAGTCCACAGATATGACAGCACACACACACACGCACACGCACGCACACACATACATACTGTGCTGAAACGCTATACACACCAAGGTACGCATGACTGCTCCCACGGCCAAAATCAGACATGGCATCCAGTCCACAGCCAGCATCCATTCATACAGTTGTGAATGAGATCAGAAAGAGGCGGGACAAAATTGTAAGATTCTTTTATAAGAACGGTAGTTGGCAGGCCAGGAAAGCAGCAATCTCCAAAGATAAAATCTGAAGGACGAGCATGTGGTCTGTTCAGGAACAGACAGAGTCTCCGCTGGAAAACAGAGAAATTCCTTTCATCCGAGAGGCGTTCTCTCTCTGGAGGCGAGCGCGCAACTTCGTGGCTGTTTCTGCAGGGGTGGAGCGTCAGCCCGTCTCTGGGGAGGGGGGTGGGGAGGTGGGGGGGGGGGGGGGGGGGGGGGGGGGGGCTTTCGTATCACATGCCTGCTTACTCTCTGATGGTCAAGATTAATTCCAGTCTGATTCGTGGCGTAATAGTTGGCACGGCGCCGCAGATGGATGTGCCTCGGTGGTTTCGGGGGCCGAGGGGTGGGGGGTGAAAGGGGTGGGGGGCAGCTCCACACGTGACCTTCAGAGCAGCGAGCCTGAGTTCACACAGGCCGAGCGGGAATCTGTGTGGCACATGTTGCATCGGGACAGCCAGTTTGTGCATCTGGACACCAAGAGTTCCAGGCTGACTTACGGAGGTTCATGCAAAGGTGGAGCCTGTGTCTCTGTGCATGAATGCCCCCTCCTGCCCCCCCCCCCCCCCCCCCCCCCCCCCCCCCCCCCCCCCCCCCCCCCCCCCCCCCCCCCCCCCCCCATAAAAAAGATCTTTACTCTTAGACGAAACTGCCAAGGCGAACGGGGCGGCCACCGTTTCGCTGCAATGTCACTGTTGATTAGTACGCCCCTGTGCTGGGCCGCCCTGGGCCGGCCTCAGCCTGAGGTGGAAGTCTGTCAGAAGCATTCAGTCCAAATCAGGGCTGTCAGCCTGGGGTCAGAGGTCAGCAGCGGGGGTAAGAGGTCAGCTGGATTGGTTTGGGTGCCTGGTAGACGATTGTTATTTCGTGCAGGATACAAGCGCACCGCTGTGCAGGGGACACATCCACAAAAGGCTCACAGTTCACTCCCAGCACATTTTTCCGTGATATGTTGTTTCATATCGGCAATGATAAAAGTCAACTTTTTTTTCTGCTATTTTACTGTTTCACATTTAAGAGCCCCAGTGCTGCAGAGAGCTGTATCCCCAACATTTGGTTTTAATGTGCTGTCTGATGGAATATGAAGCTCGGGCAGCAAAGCAAGCCAGATAAATCTCTGGCTTAATGGCTGTTTCAGTCAGTGGGAATGTGCATGTGTGTGCGTGTGTGTGTGTGTCGGGTGATGTGATTACACAGAAAACACAAACACATGCACGCACACAGACTGCACAAAGAACAAGGAGAAGAAGGAAAAGAAGAAGCACTGTGGATTTATTCGATGACAAAGAGCCAAAAAAACTGTTACAGGCGCCATCTGCTTTATTGTACGGCCCGAAAAGTAATGGAAAAGTTTGTGAAGTCATAATGTACTAGTCCAGTAAAACCTGTGACCTCTGTGGCCACTATGTGTCTTTATGTGACGCTTTTACTTTGTGCCAGGAATTCAGTGGCTCTACGACCTTGAAGAGTTACAAGCGGAGGGCTGTTTAAAGATGTCGGCTGGCACTGGCAGAGGTAAAAACGGAGGAGGAAGAAGAGAGGATTAAATAATGACAAGATGATAACAGGAGAAAAGGGCTGTGAGGGTGGAGGAAAAGGAGGGACGACCGACAGCAGACAAAAATACCCTCCAGAGGACCAGACCTCTGCCCTCATCACTTCACCATTCTATTCATCTTTCCAACCTTGTATAGTAACAATCGACAGCGGGTCTGACGAAGACCTGACGTTCGAGCTGTCAAAACGTTGAGGGATCACCTGCAGTTTATTGAACTTGGACGGGGGAAGCCAATCAGCATGGAAAACCATTCCTGAAGCACATTCCTGAAGAGTGCTTATTGCTTTTGAGACTAACCATTTTCGGCTTTTTTGACTGGATATCTGCTGCTTAACCCGGGGATAAACCCCTCTGAGGGGTGACCAGGATTAGCGGCAGGCCGCGCACATGGAGACGGTCTCTGCACCCCGCTTTCTTCATCATGGGCCTCTGCTCATTAAGCACACGTCCGTGTCGCTACACTAATCACTTCTCATTACCACTGTGGCTTTCACTCTAATCAGTGGGGAGACCTCAGCTGCTTCCTCCTTCATTCCCGTATCATTATCCTTTACCCTCAATCTAGCCCCGACGCTCTGAACTGCGCTCACAGCGGGCTGGGAGGGTGCTCACTGTTTACTGTAATTGTCTTTTTTTTCTTTCCTGTCATTCTCCTTTTTCTTCCTCCAGCAGTCCTTGGGTTTTTCTCTATTCCGCTCACCTTTTTATCTCTGAGCAGCTCCTCTCCCCTCTCCTGCTCCTCCCCAGGTTCATCTTTCCCTCCTCATGTAAAACGCTCTCTCCCGGGTCCCTCCCTGCAGCCTCCTCCTCTCTCGCACGCAGTTAACGTTTCCTTTTCTCCCCCCCTCTCTCTGCTTCAGTTTCTCCTTCAGGCTGCTCCCTCCCTCCCTCCCTCCCTCTCTTCTCACCTCTCTTTGCTACTGCGCGCTTTGAACTCAGGTAGCTGTCCAGCATTCCTCGGCTTGACCCCTGGGAGCGAGGTCAGCACGGAAAAAAAAGAGGAAAATCAGTAAAAAGTATTTCGCGCTGTTTCTATGGCGACCCTGAGCCCACGAGTTCTGCTGCGGGGTCAGAGCGGCTCGACAGCGGCTCCGGCTAGAATTCAAAGTGTTTCCTGGAGCTTTGTGGAAAGGTGATGTTCACTCATGTGCAGGCAGCCCTATATACTCCTGCTGCACACACACACACACATACAGGCAGAGGGTGGGGTGAAAACAGAAATAGTCCCACTTAGTTGCTAGATGTTTAAACGCATAAGCTAAGTCAGCAGTTCTCAAGTTTCCCATTAGAATAAAGATCATACTTAATGGTGTGTGTGTGTGTGCATGTGTGTGTGTGTGTGTGTGCGCGCGCATTGCTTTTAGTCCGGGGCTGAGAAAACGATTAAGGGGTAAAAATCTTTTACTGTATTCATCAATCACAAACAATCATTTTTCCACGTTTCACATCAACAGGATTTTCAGGGCCATCAATCTGGATACTTTTCTGACTGTGGAAACGTTGTGGAAACTGCAGCCTCTGAAGGCCTTACCCAGTTGTTAATTGCAGGCCCGTCTGCCTCTTTGACATAAGATGAGAAGATAAGCTTTGTGCGTACAGGTTTGCAGATTTCAGGCAGGCCGAGGCGCCGCCGAAACGCTAACGTCCTCATCTCTCGTCTAACAGCAGATTTTAGTTCCGCCGGATCGGAAGCAGTCGGCTAGGTCTGACGGTCTTCCTCTCCCTGATAATAGGTGGCCTCTTCTCTCTCATCGGTGGCATGCTGTGTGTGTGTGTGTGTTTGGCTGTGTGTGTGTGTGTTTGGGTGTGGATGTTTGCTTTTCGTGTAGAGTTTCAATGAAACACGGATTATGTCTTTGTTCCTGTCTGGCGGATCAAAGGCTTGTGGTACTTTTGCGACCGGCTCTCCTGTCGCGGCACGTTTTCTCTTCTTCGGGCAGCCTCTCTTCCTTCGCTCCGTGTGCGCGTACGTGCCGGCGCGTGGCTGTGTCTGTCGAGTGGAGCGCTCCAGTGTGGGCCCCTGTTTGTAAACCTTGGGTTGCAGTTTGTTACTGCGTGATTTCATGCAGAGTGACACGTTTATTTACGCTCGTCGTGTTTGAATTATGCCAGGCTGGAGATGTTTATCTGCTGCCTCTTGTCGGCTCGCGCCACGAAAGTTGCTTTTCTCGATGCTTGCACATACCAAACATTCTGCAGCGGAGGAGGAGGATGAGGAGAAGCTTTGCTCGCTGGCTCCCAAGCCGCGCGGCCCGAGATCGCGCCTCAGCGCGACTGTTCGGCAGCGTGTTTTGCGGCGACCGAGACGACCGAAGCCGCATTCACGTTGGATGCTGAATCAGAACCTAATGGGACAGCAAAATAGTCGCTGTGTTCGTAGATTTAGCAGCCTTCCCTGTGGTACAGCATCTGGACACATCTCAGCTCCTCTGAAAGGTACAGTTCCAGGAGTCGACCACTGTGGGGCGCCATGGTCGCATTTTCACCCTGCGACCCGGCATCAATTAAACATGAGAGCAAAACATGCAGTGCTGTAACTTTCGAGGAGAGAGCACAGACCGTTTGCGGAGCCTCTGCACCTGCTGGGACTGTGGCTTGAACGTGTCAGACAGCATGTCACAATAAGGATTTAAACACAAGAATAACTTCACAAGGACCCGCAAACAGTCAAGCAGTAAAAATCTTAATGGAGTACAATTGAGGTTTAGAATAACAGCTTGAGCAGTCAGTGAACAGCAGAGGACACAGAATATGTTGTAAAATGTTTACGGCAGACAGAGAACGATCGCGTTCAGCTCTGTGAGCTCTTACCTCGGGAACAAAGAAACACTTCTCTCCGCCTCACAAACCATATTTTTAGTCACCAACGGGACAGAATGGCTGCGAGACAGTGAAAGTTCTCAGGCAGTTATGGGAAACTTCTCTCTGAAAAGCGCCATTTCGGCAGCACTTGTAATGCTCTGTCATCAAGCACACGCACGCACGCACACTCGCCCCACATGCAAATGCGAGGGCCGGAGGCACGGGTTCTTAGCGAATCTGCTGATTTCAGATGGGGGCGGCGATGTTGCTGCTCAACGCATTCTTGCCTCCGACTCATCACTTTTTTAAGGCGGTAAGAACCGCCTCAGAGTCATTTATTCACCCGCAGGGCATCACAGACACAGTGATTCCCGTGCCGTCCGGTTGCGATGTCGAAAGCGGGAGTCAGAAGAAGTCAGAGGAAGGACACGATCCCAAATATATGTACAGTCTTGTTAAAAGTGGCTCGTAAGGGACCCAGACCAGGTGTTCATTCATCATATACGGTCCGACTTTTGGGTGAAACATATGCGGTGCAAAAATCAGTTATTAGACCATGTCACGGTGGCAGATGATTCACGAGACTGCTTTAACGATTTCATGTTGTCTGCACATCAGCTGGTTCCGCACTAAAACAGCAACGATTACCCTGCTGCTGTTTACCGATCACTTCGGGGGGACCCAGCTGTTCATCCATTCGAGCAGGTCCCCACCTGACGGCCTTCGTCGTCAGCGTATGCAACATATCCACGGCTATAACAGCTGCGACTGTGAACCTGTGAACAATCTGGAAGGGATCGTGCATATTTTTGTACTCCTACGATCCATTTATCTCTGCGGAAGCGTTACCTCCTGATCTAAGCGTCACCCGCATTTTGTCCTTTCGGCACCACTTGACTGTTCGCCCCTACAGACGATGCTCCACGCCACGATTCATTCGATATCCCTGAACTCTGAGGCCCAGAGCGCCGCCTCATTATCACACGACACCGACTTTTGAGGTCTGCGTCTCTTTTTAATCTCATCGGCCGTCAGCCGGCGAAACGCCGCCCCCGTCGTCCCGCCCGACTCCCTGCTCTGTTTCCTTTCCGCGGGCGTGGCGCGTCCCGGCCGACCTCCCATCCCGGCGGTTCATCTGGTGGAGGAGGAGCAGGAACACGGCGGAGACGATGAGGGCCACGCCGGCCATGAGGAAACCAGCTCCGTAATCGCCCATCTTGTCTATGAAGAACCCTGGTGGGGGGAGGGGGAGGGGGGGAGGGGAGGGGGAGAGAGAGAGCAGGCGGGTTGATCTGCAGCGTTCGACACGCTCGCCTTTTCGCCTTCGCGTCCGACCTCGGCCCGACGGGTTCCCGCAAAAAAACACGCGCGGCGATGTCGCGCTCCGTCTCCGGTCGGAGCGCCAGGCGGCTGTGAAGCGGGACGCTGGAGCAGAAATAAAGAGGGGAGGATTGGGGGAAGAATTTCATCCCCAGGCGGTGACGCCGGCGCTGTCCTCCCGTGATGCGGGCATAATTAGAGCGCTTTGATCAGTCCTCGGCACCCATCGAGCCGCTGCTCTTCAAAGTGCCGAGGCGCGCGGTAAATAAAGTCGGGGACGGGCCTCCGCGTCCGTGGGACCACGGAAACATATAAATAGGACGCCGTTAATGAGCCCTTAGTTGGGGTCAGCCTCGAGTCTGAAGTGTAACGCTCCTGTGACGGCCGCAGCCAAACAGGAGGTTTTCAGAAAGTCGTTCAGGAGAGGCCGGATCATTGGCCGACAACGGGCACGCTCAACTTGGAATCAAAAATGTTACCTGAGGAATGAAGTCACCGTTCCTCTGTGAAGTAAAAAAGTCGCAGTCCCGTGTTTCCGCCCGCACAGACGGCCTCATTGGAAATCTGTAAATATCATCGAGTGAATGTGTTCTTTTTTTTTCCCTTTCCACTCTGCCGGAGCTGGCTTTCCCCAGCCGATTGGCTGGCTGGCTGGCTGCGATCGGAGGCGGGGCCCTCTCTGGCAGGGGCTGCTCAGTCCGGGTGCCAAGCCGTGTGTTTCTCAGCCTGCACTTACGGCCATTGTTCGGAGTCCAGTGTGTGAAACTGGGTCGCAACCTCGGTAATCTGGCTCGAACGCTCGCCGGTGTGCGCGGAGCGGCAGCGTGGGTGGTGGGCTGTGGCGCGTGGTAGTTTGGAGGACCGTTTCGCCACACCGAGTGTGAGAGTCCGGGGCAGTTTTGGAGCTTGCTTGTTTGTTTGTTTTTCCACAATAGATTATTGAAAAGAACAGATGAGAAGCCTTTGGGGAACTTAATCATAGGACCGGGCCTCCGCAGCCAATCTAAGGCAAGGGAGGCGCTGAGCCATGAGCGAATCCAGCAAGGGTCCGACTTTTTGTTTCCGTCACATTTCGGACTCCTCCCGTCCAAACGGCATATCGCGGTGGACCACTGGGACGCCGCATATTACACTAATTGGAAAGTAAAACACACCTACGGCGACTGTTAGCCGCCCGAATGAGAGCAGAAACCCCCCCCCCCCCCCCCCCCCCCGCTGAATCGATTTCTCTCGCAACCCCGAGGGAGGAAATCGACTTCCTTGAAAACCACAACGAAAAGACGAAAAACTCCATATCTGCGGGACGCTCACTACCTATCACGCGTTTGCCGCATGTCCGATCCATTTTTCCGATACCTTGAGGCCGCCATAGATGGCTATTACCTCTACGAATTATGGATCGCGTGACCACGCTCGGGCACCGCTCTGGCTCCCATCTGTCACCGCTCTCGCCGCGTCACTCTTGCCGCAGCGACACGGCTTTGATTCAACAGCCATGACGGGCAAAGCGTTGGCGAACGCGAGGGGCCGTTATTAGGGAGAGGCAGGCGCACGAGTCCCTCGCGAGTCGGCGGAAACCGAAGCGGAGCTAACGAGGCCGGACTCATTAGGTCGGGCAAACACAGCGGCGGACGCTAACGCCGGCGCCGTTGGCTGGACTAATAAGCCCAGCTCGGTCCATCTAGTAACGAAGCGCGGGCTCGTTCCCGGGGGAAAGAAAAGGACTGTTTAACAATTAGCGGACGAGCTGTTTTTTTGCTTTTTCCACGCTCCCTTCTTCTCTCCCGCCAACTCCACCGCTGCCACTGTTGTCGCGTCCCGTGCGCGCGGTGTGTCGAAAGTGACGATGAGGATCCGGTGGGGGGGAAAAAAAACTCAATTTAAAGAGGTGGGGGGGGGGGGTCCATGGAAGGTGATCAGCCATGAAATTAACAGTGCCGTAAAGTACGGCGATATTCTAATTTTTTTCACAGTCGGCCCGAATATAAAACCGTTGGCTCCTGTGGAACGGACCGGCGACAAAATTTATGATTGATTGGTAACGGTGCTCCGTGTGCTGAAGGTATGAAAACCTCATTTTGGTTGAATGGGCTCACTGGGCTCACTATGCAGGGCAGAGCCATCGTGTGAGATTTCATATGCCTCAAAATCTGTTTCTCCTCCTCCTCCTCCTCTCTCCATTTCCTTTTGAATCAAGCATCGCGGGCCACGCTCCTACTTACCACCACCACCACCACTTACGTACCGCCGGAGCCCGTCTCCCACTCACCGGCGACGGGCGGCCCGAGCAGGCCTCCGCTGCTGCGCACGAGCATGAAGAAGCCCAGGGCGCTCCCCAGCCGGCGGGCGCCCACCACCTCGGCCAGCACCGTGATGTGGGTGGCGACCGTGGCGCCGAACGCCAGGCCGTACGCGGCGGCGAAGGCCGCCAGCTCCGGAAAGGACGAGGCCAGCGGGCAGAGCAGCAGCACGCCGCCCAGCAGGATCACCGTGGCCGTCAGCTGCCGCACCTGCAGCAGTGGGAGCCCGCCGTCCATCAGCTCGCGTAACATCAACGCGCACACACACACACACACACACACACGTACTTTGCATAGACATTGGTCCTTGACGGAAACTACCCCTCGATTTGCAAAACGGACTTAGACAGCGGGAATAACAGTCAAGCTACATCACAACAGTGAATTCTGCTTCACGTCCTTTGATATTAAAGGCCCATTTATGCTGTAGGTGCGTATTTTTGCAGCTTCGTTTGGGCTCCCACCGGAAACTGTGGGGGCGCTGTAGCTCAAGGCAGCTGGAACAGCACGAAGTAGAACACTGTTAATGGCCATATAATAAAGACAGCCCGGCCGTCTCCTGCATCACCCATCTCCTCCATGGGTCTCTTCTGCCATCGACGCCTTTGCTTGTTAATGAGTGTTCAATTCAACCCCCGGACAGGGCAGTCAACTCTGAGCTCTGTGCTGCCCCCCTGTGGATAAACAGCTCAACTACGAGGCAAAAAAAAAGAAGCGGGGGAGTATTCATGCCCTGTGCACGTCCAGGTTCATGGGCATGAACTCATCTTAATAAAGGGGACCTAGTTGCTTGCGGTCGTTATTGTTGTTCCTTGACGTTCACATAGAACCTATGTAACATTGTTTTCAGGGGCTATTTTACAGCCCTTTAACGACCAAATCTTTGTTGTAGGAATGTTATGTCTTCCCTTGTCTAGCAACATAGGTGTCCACTGATTGGCTGTCTTGTATGCCACTCATATGAATGATCACATGGCTACATTTCGCTAAACAGTGGAGCTTAGTAAACTTTCTCCCAAATTCAGAGGTAATTCGAGACGTACAGAGGAGGAATTTGATGCTGAGGAAGAGCTTGGAAACGTAAACACTGATTTCACTAGAAAAACAGCAACACCTTCATGCACTTGCATATCTAAATAAATGTAGGAACAGACAAATTACTTTGGAGCTGGCACATGGCATGATTTGATTCATTCTGGTATTTTATGTCACATTTTGTCACGCCTTTTTTTTTACTCGTTTGAAAATGTCAAATTTAAACACAGCTGAGGAGATAATATTTTTGTCTTTGGCCAGGTATTCACCATTGGTATTCAGCCTACGTAAAAGTGCTTTTTTCCCCCCATCCATTCTAGGTCCCCCTTTGAGGCGACTTGAGATCACGCATCATGTATTGAATATTTATTATGTCTTGAGGACTGGTAGAACGAGGAGCAACTTTTATCCCCCTGAACTTACCGTCTGTATCAGTCTCAAGTTTGCCACCCAGCCGAAAAACACCCTTCCAAACAGGTCCATGGCTGCAGAGATGGACATGAGAGCAGCAGACTGGTACTCCTCAATGCCCTTACTGCGGGCATATGGAACCAAGAAGAGAGCAGGAGCGAAGAAACCCAGAGCTGCAAACACCCCGAACATTGAGTAAACCATGAATCGGCCGTTGGTGATGAGGGTGTAATCCACATAAGGAAGGATTCTGGCCTTGAGTCCAGCCCTCTTGCTCCTGCCATTTGAGTCCAGCTCATTCGTGTTTGTATTTGTTTTTTCTTTAAGGTCTTGAACATGTTCAGGTATTGCCTGCTCTCTCTGCTCTAGCCAGCCTGCCTCGTCCTGGTCTGGGTCAGATTTTGAACCGTCCTCCGTGGCTCTTAGGGGCCTCAGCAGCATCCCGCACACACACAGGTGGAGCTGCAAACCCCCCAGGATCAACAAACCACCCCTCCAGGAGTAGCAGTCGATCAAAAGCTGGAAGAGCGGTGTGAGGACAAAGGTGAAGATGCACTCTCCAGCGCTGGCCATGGCGTTGGCCATCGGCCGCCTCCTCTCGAAGTATAAGCCCAACATGGTTACCGTGGGGGTCCATGTCAGTGCATAGCCAAAACCTAGAGTAGATGGGAGCAAAGCCAGTCATCATTTGGCATGGATTGTGGCCTCGTGCTGCATGCGCGGACTGGCTTATGGACGCTCACCGTTCAGGAACCCGACTGTCAAGTACAGTTCATCCAGGTTGCGAGCGAAAGCCCCTAGAAGGACCCCCGTGGTGCATATCAGGCCCCCCATCATCACAACAGAGCGGGGGCTGTAGCGCGTGCTCAGAGCCGACGCTACAGGAGCTGCGAGGGGACACACACGGCGCACTCATACATACAGTGCACGTGGCAAGTTTCGTGGCAAGCTTGGATCAGACACCATTTTTGATTCACCCACACAAAAAATGGGGGAAAAAAGACGTCCCGTTAGTTGTCTCTGATGTGATTTAAATGGCGCAATTTCACACAGGAATGGGACCATCTGGTGGTAAGAACCCCCGGGACATCCGCGTTGGAGGCAAATGCCGCGTGCTTAACTTCAAAGACAAATAGCACGCACTTACGCGCAGGAGGAGAGAGAGAGGGGGAGAGACCGAAAAGGATTACGATAATTACCGACCACGTGGATGGTTGCCACCGCAATGGAGGTGATCCAGGACGTTCCCGTGGCCGTGGTCCGGAAGTGTTGGTTAATCTCGACGTAAAACACACCAAAGGCCTTAATGACCCCAAACGTCAGGCCAAAGACTGTGAAGCAGGACAGCAGGACGAACCAGGCGTAGCCGCCGTCGGGAGCCGCCGCCGGGGGCCCCGGCCGCGCTCTGCGAGCCCCGACCGGAGAGTCCATGTTGACGCGCGGCACTCAGATGGTCTGGTTTCTCACCTACAGAGTGGGGTGCAGTCATGAATCGCACGACACGTTGAAATATGTAACATGACTGTAGGTTAAAATCAAGTCCACGATGTTCATACAGTAGCGGACAAACAAAAATGCACCCGAGAGGGAGCATTTTGCTTCCCTGCATTATTGAAGAGTGCAGGGCGGGGTGAGTGGTGTAGCGGCCTACACACTGTGGTTCAAACGGTGTTTCATTCACCTCGAGCTGCAGCCGTTGCAGAAAACGTCGTTGAAAACCGCATCAACTCCTCAGTTATATTGAAATGCGATGCAAAGTTTATGTACAACATGTTAGCAAAGCTACGTGAAAATGCCAAATGCCTTTGCATCCATCCATAAATTGCTGTCAATTGGATACAAAGTAATGTAATAATACCTAAGATAAAAATTACACAGATGATGATCTAACTATGATCTAATATGAATAGTTGTACCACAAAAAAATATTGTATATACACACACACACACACACACACACACACACACACACACACACATCAGCTTGATTTCAGCAGTATACAGGATTTATGTGACACACTGAGTGATAAAAACAAGTACACGTGTACAGTCCGGCAAATACAAAGTTAAAGTTGGCCATTGTCAAATGTCTGTCATCTCGTTGCACCGCTTCGTCGGTGAAAGCTGATCGGATTTGCAACGCATGACAGGATTTAGCTCGATTGCTTCTTTGCTGATGAAAAACACATCAAATGTGATACTAATGGAGCTTCACAGACAGCATGAGAACCTGTTCACGGGGTATTTTCGAGCATTATAATGATGGAGATGACCTACCTCGTGTATGACCGGTCCGCACCCGGATCTGGATCATGACCCGAAAAGCTAGAACAAAAGCCATGGTAAATCACAGCATTATCCTCAGTGCTATAGATTTCGGGCCATGCATAAACGACGTTATGTGCGAAATCCCATTACTCACAAGCCCGCTGAGGACGTCCCAACCTCGTCAGGTTTGGTTTCTCCAGCCGATCCGCAAATACAGCGCAGCCAGGGTCACAAGGGGGCAAAGGTCAGAGGCGGACGATCGCCGACACAGATAGCCCGCTGCGCCTCGGCGGCGTGAGACCCAAGGCCGGGGTTTATTTATAGCAAGCAGGCACGCAGGCGGCCAACCAGGGTGGACCTTTGCAAGCCCCCGGCACGGAGGGAAAACACCAGGCGCGGGGCAAAGTTTCATGTCATGTCACCGTGACTTGTCAGCGCTTGTTAAATTTTACCCCGCGTCTGCACCGAGCGTGCGTATTCTGATGGAGGGTCGCTGCTGCTGTCCGTGAGCCCACTTCTGGGGCCAGCGGGGATTTGAAAACGGAAGATGAGGCCCCCCACGCAGCGACGGCGCCGCGGGCCCAGGCAGGCCGAGACGATGCTCAGAGGGGCGCGAGTCGACACGGCGGGGAGCCGACGAGCTCCCCCCCATATGCGACGCGGCCCACGCGCTCACGTCCTTACTGCTGAATCCCTGTCAGAGACGGTTACGTGTCAAAGAGGGCACGCAAGACAACGTCGCACGCTCACCAGTACATGACCGAGAGAAGCATTCACTGCCTCTCTGTGACTCGCTCCGGGCAGAGACGGCGTTGAGCCGTGCTTCACATTGCTGTTTGCAGCCTGTGGGTTTTGACTCCGAGGTTCCGGTTTCGAGATGTCGAACAACGGACCCGATGGACAGTTTGCGTCCCCGACTCCCAAAGCACGGCGGGACGAACGCGAAAAGGAACGACGTGGAAAACAAGCCGGGGGCGCCCGCGGGCCTTTTTGAAGATGCAAAACGCGTTCTCCTTGTGCCGTTTTCAAAGGGCGCCAATTACACTGAATTGGCTGACGGCCGCGTCGGCTTTCATCTCTATTTGCATGGAGTCCCAATTAAGGGGTTTAGGATCCCCGTTGTCTGGTTAATCAGCCTGTAAACAAAGACCCGACACGTTGCGCAACGTTTTTAAGTAAAGCGGTTGCATGATCCCTTATGTAAACGCGGTGTCAGCGGCACGGCATGCTGATAAACCCCCGGGGTGTGAACACGGTCTAGGAACCTAGACTTCGCTTTCATCGAACAAGGAAGCATACCACAGCTTCGCTCAGGCTGTCCCGCAGACAATGCACAGTGTTTGGCAGTTTTGGTCAAGGTCTTTTTTTTTTTTTTGCCTGGCTTTAACGGGGCCGCTAATTATCATTTATGGCATATTGATTACTCCAGACCCTCCGGCGGAGTCAGCACAAAACTACACAACCCAAAGAACGGCAGTGAGAGCAACTTATTGGCCCGCTGTGCATATCGAACGAGTCATTTGTAATGCTAGGTGACCCGCTTAATCTTCTGTAATTATTTCGCATGAGCGTGGGGCTGTACAATCTATCATCGTGACGCTCGTTTCCAGGAGTTTCCTTTGGGTATCCCAATTTCCTCCCACGGTCCAAAAACACGCGAGTCTGAGTCGAGTAGAGACCCGAAATTGCCCTTTGGTGTGAGGGTCAATGGTGTGTGTGTGTGTGTGTGTGTATGTGTGTGTCCTGCGATGCACCCTGTCCATCGGTGCATTACCTGCGTTCAACCCACGCGGCCTGTAGCCAACGGCAGGCCGTCATCAAGTGGGCTTAAAGCGGGCTGGACGGGTATTCATACTTGGAAATATGACATCGTTACGCAGAACAACTCGGGGGTCGAGGCTGAGAGATTTGGGAGACGGGTTTAACTTAATAATCGCAGAGTCACCGAGTCACAGCAGCTTTGGTATCACAGAGCTGAGACAGATGGAGAGACAGGAGAACAGCCAGACACACAGACAGAAGCAATCCTGTTTTTGTGGGGGGGGTTTTTTGCATCCGTTGAACCAGTCAATAATTTAGACCGGCCTAAATGACCAGGACGGTTTGGTGTTGCGCAACGTCTGCCTTCAGCCATGTTTTTTTCTCCTTCCTTTTAGTAATTTTTATCCTCACGCCGGCCCTTGTTTTCTGGTGCACAGAGCGCCGCGTTACACAACCCCAACGGGCGTTCTAAAAACAATGAAAGATTTATAGGGCACGGCTATAAATTATAGATCTATGATGGGGATGACTGGGAAGGGGTAGACCAGCAGTGTGCGGTGGGGAGGAACACCCTCTGAATAATGGAAATGCGCCGTCGAGGCCTGACGGAGCGGGCCGAGGAGGGAACGTTATTAGCTGCATTTCCAGGGGCTGCTGCACTCCTCGGGTGTCGCTTTGTGTCGCTGCCTCCGCTGAATGTTTCTATGATTCCACTGCGTCCGACTTCATGTTGGGTGCTGCCGAGGCGGGGACAGGACCGCTCGAGTGGGGTTTCCATACGCAGTTCAGCTCTCATCCTGTGGCATCCTGCTATTTGAGGATCTCCCAAATTTGATTTCAGAAAAGGATAAAAAAAAGAACTTCTCTTGTTCCAACATTATCAAAAGATTCAGAGAATGTGCAGAAATCTGCGCCTATAAGGGAAAAGACCGAGAGCTAACTGTAGCTGTGCATCCATCAAAGCGTTATGGGCCTTTTGAAGTGTTGCATAAGAAAAGGTTGACGGCAATGGTAAAAATCTGACAAAGCTTGAGGCAGCTCCTACACTTGGAAGGGGTGGGGGTGGTGAAAGCACCATTTGCAAATCATCTCATATACAAATATTTAACTTGCATGAGCAATATCAGCAATATCTGCTCCAATAGTCCAGGGAGAGGAGACTGTTTACACCGCTGACATGTTCCCAGAACTCACTCAACTGCAGTCTGCTGTCTACTCACCCTCCTCCTCCTCCTTCGAGTCGCAACAAAGTCTATACAAATAACTTCTGGTGAAACAATCAGCCGAACACCCGTCCATCCGTTATCTAACCTGCTTTACAGTCACTGGCGCGGCACTGATTATTGTTTGGCTGGCTTGGGAGCAAAAGCAAGTTAAGACTTTGCATCGCAAAAGTCATAGAATCCACCGAGGCTGCTCTGCACCTGCACTAATCTGAGACAGATGGACACAGAGTGGGAATAGCGTGCTGACGAATCCACATTTCACGCCGTGAATATCGTGTCCTCTGGGCTACGGAGGGAAAAGTCCATCCAGATTGCTGCGAGTGAAAAGTTCAAAAGTCACCATCTGTGGTTGTGCTCCAGTTCGCTGGGAGACAACTAGCGCGTCTGAGGTGCTGCTACTCCGAACAACTTGTTTTTTTTTACAGTACATCTCTGCTTATACTTGGTGTTTCACAAGAGGCATTATGTGCAAAATATGGAATGAGTGACCGCAGGCAGTTGAGCAACTGAGGTACTGTTGAGTTTATAGCGAGGAAGACCGGGGAGGAATTCCACTTCAACAGTTAGTGTTGTGGTAGAAAAGATGATGTAATGCAGCGGGAAACGAGCTGCAGGCGTCGAACACAGAATGAGTGTGGAACAACGACAAGGTTTGTGTTTAAGTTTAAGTTTGAAGTTCAAGTTTAAGCTTAAGATTAAAGCGCGAATGATTCAAGAGAATCATTCGCTCCCGGCACGACGGTCAGCGAGATGAATCCGGTGCTTTTTTCGACACTGATGCGAGACAAACGACTGCAAATAATGTGGCAGTATGTGTCTCGGAGCTCCGGACGACGAGCCGGACGAAATCTAAACAGATGGTTTCCATTTATAACAAATAAACCAATTTAGGAGACGGTGGCCAGAAGGAAGCGGTTCAAGAGGCAGTGCGGTGTTTGTGAGACTTTGATTGGTGGACATTATCAGTGCAACGCTGAGCCACGCTCGCTGCCTGTGCCCAACAGCCACTGACACACCCGCACACCCGCTGCGGTGATTACCTTAAGAGTGAACGAGCCAGTGGGTGTGTTTGTGATGCCGTCAGATGGTCGAGCCAAGGTCATTGTGAAAGAATAACGTGGCGCTAATCTCATGGGGAGGGAGAGCGTTAGCATCCATTGGCCTGGCTCACGGTCCGGACTTTGCTCAGTGCAGGGCCAGAAACTCTGCCGTATCGCTGTTGATGATGAGCCCTCTCATCTCTGTGTATTTAAAAGCATCATCTCGGATCTGAGAGCACGCGCGCCGATTGAGCGCCAGACAACAGCGGGCTGTTTTTGAAGTTGATAAACGATGGAGCTTGATTGATCTCTGATGAGGAAATGAAAGGTTTTACAATCTACACAGCTGCTGCGTGGCCCGAGAGGAGTTGAGAGATGCTGATTTTCGAGTCTAGTCAGGTTCCGTAAAACGGACTTTTGGTCTCTGTTTTCTTCTGAGTTTGAGAGATGACTTCGTCAATGATCATTTAGGATTCAAGGCTGCTTGAAAAGCACATCATGTACGCACTCTCGCTCTCTCTAAACCCACACACACTGCTGCTCCCGCACTGCAGCACACGCCGCGCATCAGCACACCCCTATAGCTTACAGACTTCCCTTTCATCCATCTCTACACTTCTCTAAGCCCTGCGAGGATGTTCACGATGTTGTTTATAGCTGAGGGTGATTTTTTTTCTTTCTGCTGGAGAATGAACGGGAGAGCAGATCGGAGGGGTGCGGAGCTCACCTCCTCCGGAGGGCAACTGACAGCATTGTCAGAAATTCTGCAGACACACACGCCAAAAGAAAAAAAAGCTCAGGCGACAGTCATTGCAAGCCCAAGGGGAGATAGATTTGCCCCCTTTGGATGTGGTTAACTATCAACCCATTGATGGGCTTGTGCTGCACCCTAGGGGTGTGGGAACAGGTGCAGCAGGGGCCCTGCCTCCTCTTCTACTCCTGTTAACTTGCTGAGAATGATGTCTGACATCAGCGTCACTTGTAATAAGCATTTTGTTGTCGGTACACTTCACTCTCAATCAATCCGATCTACTTGCAGGCGGTGGAACACTCCTCTTTCATCATCTACTTATGCTTCCATGTGAGACATTTGCTCTGGGTTTTATGATATTTTAGACTATTTAATGATACATCAGAGCACAGTCTGTCAGTCCTTGAATTCCCCTCATTTGAAGTCCCGTGTCCTGTCCTCATCTCCACCTCTGCTTCAGTGTTTCAGCCTCGCTTCGCCTCTCTGTGGCTCCCTCCCAGAAAGCACAGGTGTGTGTGGGCTAAGCCAGATGGTGCTGGTGGCGCTGTAGATGCCGAGGTGCAGGCAGCCAAATAGTCAACTGCACACAGGTCATCCACCGGCCATGCAGCACTTTTTCTGACACCGGCTAAACCAGGAGCTTCAATCAGTGGAATCTTCATGGCTGTGTGGGCCGCTGAACAAATCTGCAGTGCTGAGGATGAGACGCCGACAAATCAAAACATCTGAAAAGCCGAGGCATATCTCACAGAGAGTGATGATACGAGGAGCCGATAATCCAGACTTGTTGCGTGATGTATGAGCAACTGAGAATTGAAAAGAATATGGAGCCTTTAAATGCCGTGAAAAGGTCAACCTAAAGTCACACCTGCACATTATATGGGAGGCTGAGCCAGAGATGATAACAGCTTAGCAGAGCACACAGCAGAACGGAACGCTTACCGTGCGCAATTTATCCAAATAAAATATCCAGAATGTACTCAGAATATGTTTCCTTTGTACACAACTGCTAGCCTATGGAGCCTCGTCAGCTGAGCACGGAGAACAGAAACGCTGAGAACCAGCCGGCTGAAAAACAGGACAAGCCGGCACCTCCGTGCTACGACACGTAGCAAACCTCCATGCTGTTCCTTTACATTTGTTGTTGACATGTCTTGTTGAGCTCTCTGCGAGCTGCTCGCTCACATAATTTAACGACAACTAAAGGAATACAGCGCTCCTGGTTTTACCGATGCCTGTTACTATTGTTAAACTCTGACAAACAAATATTGGCTCCACACCTATGACTGCCAAACTGAGATTTAACTTCGCACATTATGACACGGGCCCGCCAAAAACCACTTGAGATGAACCAGGATGTAACAGACACTCATGAACATTTATGTTTCCTGTTCGGAGGTAAAAAAAAAAAACATGCAGCACACACAGCTCAAAGTGAATAAAAATATGCTTTGTCTCACCTGCCGATGCTGTGCTATGGTCTCCAGGTGAAGGGACTGAGGAGACCGGAGGCGTCTCCAGGAAATGCTGGTGTCGTAAACACCACTGTAGGTTGGGAGGGCTGCGACCTAATGAGAGGGATCAGCTGCTTCAGGAGTTTTGCTTGTCTTTTCTTTTTTTTTAATCTTGTTTTGTAGGTGGAGACATCACAGGGGAGTAGCTCCACTGAGACTGTTCACATGCCCCCTTTCAGAGTCATTAGGCAAATGTTGGAGAAAGAAATGGTGCAAATTGATGTTACAGGCATGGGAACTTGTCTTGAAATAACAATATCAGAACCGCATTTATCCTGAAGGAAACTGTTGTGCTTGAGATTCAACTGATTAGCGAGTGAATGCATAGTGTGAAAGAGAAAAACATAGAATTGAACTATGGAAAACCACTTGCTAGAGATAAAGAGGAAGTTAGGTGAAATGGTAAAAGTTAACAGTTCACCAGGAAGCATAACTTAAGACACAGTCAAAAGCTGTATTGCAAAATATTTGGTGATTATAGCCAATATCTTGGCTATAGGACTATATGACAGTGGAGTAATAAATAAGCAGAGGTACTGTCTAGGCATTATGTGATTTCTTAAGTAAAATCTACTCAATATTTTCAGCATTTCATGGTGCAAACATTCAAATTACGAATAACATCATGCTCAAGAGTTCTGTTTTTAAGGCAGTTGATTTTTACGTTTCAAGTGGAATGCATGAAAGCGGCAAAGAAAAGGTAACGGGTTAAAGGCTTTAAGATGCATTAAACTGTCAGGACAAAATGTACCAATCTGTCAGACACCCTGGGACATTTCACCAGGTAAGTGAGACGTTTGACCAATTGTCAGTGCTAGAGAAAAAGTCACAGAACCGTCACAGCCATCATCCATGATCCTCTGGGAATCATCAATCTCTGAATCCCATTTCACAGCAGTTAATGCACCAGTTTTTGGCACTTTCTTGATGATTTTGCTATTCCTTCACGCAAGTAAAGTGCTCCAGATCATAAATAGCTACGGGACAATGATAACTCAATCAGAGCAGACAGGAGAAGATGCTAGAAGATGTTAGAACTGTCGAGACAACAGTATTTTTTTTTCCGTATCAGTGATGAAGGACAGCTCGGTCGGAGCATTTCAGACACTACTTTGTGATGCCTTCCAATAACTTCAAATTGGAAGTAATAACAATGGCAAAAGTGATGATAATGGCATACTGAAGAGGAGAGCAATTCTGAGATTGTCCTACTATCACTGTAGAAATCGGTGTCCTCAGATTCACTGCAGACTGCAGCATGAACAAGGTCATTTTTATTTATTTGCATTATTCATGGAGAGTGATTTAATACAGGCCTGTGACAGGGCAGCTTTCTTCTATTTTACTGGAGAGTTCTAGGAATTTAAGACCAGGTTCCAGCAGTCTCTTTTTCAAACATAAGATGACAAAATACTTCAATTAACTTGAGAATAATGCACACACAGAAGAAGACTATAAAAGCTTGGAAAATAAAAATAGTCCCGCTACATTAGGCCTTTACATACAACGATAATAAATTATTTACTTGATATTATTTAAAATAACAATTAAGAAACGGTGAGCACTTTATTGAACTCCAAAGTAAAGTTATACCTGAAAGAGCTATCGCTATTCATGAATTTTGTGTGACATTGTACAGAAATCACATTTTTACGACTGTCCTGGAACAGAAAGTAGCTTAATGCTAACTAGGCCTGTGCTGTGCTGTGTCAGCTTCATCTTTAATTTATTTTAAGTACCAGTTCATAACGACATTAGGGGACACATTACATGAGGAAACAAACAACGTAATAGATATACATACACAGAGCAGAACCCAGCGAAACTAAACCAAACCCCATGAGACAAGTAAAGATGGACACATATTTTATAACATTCCCGAGAGTACAAAAGAGAGACCGAAGTGGATGCCACGGAAACATGGAATCACTGGATTCTACACTGCGTCATACATCCGACTGGCGGACTTTCCGACCGGCTGATCGTTTTCATTTGTTCTGTTGAACTGGTGCGTCGTTTTGAGACGGGTCTTCTCGCAGGCGGAGGAATTACGCTGATTAATTGTCCCCAACGGTGTCTGTAACGGTCACGTGACTTAAATCATGAATAGGTTGTTGCCTTGGTTAGGTTGCTTGACTGTCAGGACCGGCTCTGAACCTCTTTGTGTCTGAGCTGATTCGTTCATTGACATTTGTTATTAATCATTCAAAGTACACCAGCTCTGCCTTTGGAGTTTGCAAGTGGGTACGTTCCATGTACCCAACTTGCACAAGTGTGCCGTTCTCATCAGATATTCTGTGGTGCGCATCTACCGAACAGCATGGTGCAAGCACAGACTGATCCAATGTGATCAGAGAGAGGAAATTTGAAAAGGTGCTTAGTGCCACAAGGGAGAAGTCTATATGGTCGGACTGCATACTGTACATTATGATAGTGGGATGGAGTACAGCTAGACAACCAGAAATGTAGGATACATCATTTTGTCATTGTCTTTTACTTTGGTTGATAAAGTGAATTTACCATAAAAATGGGACTCCATGCCTGTTAATAAACACAGCTAAAGCAGATATGTTAACAACTTAATGGCTTACCGTTTGTTGTCAGAAGTTCTTCTCCATCATGTCTGTTTTACTGGTGGTTTTGACTTGATTCACCACTCGTGTTAAGTTTGTACCACCAAGTTTCTGTTTTCCCACTCTGCCTTTCTCAAAGCAAGAGATCACAGCATGTTCAAACGGACTCAGAAGAAATGTTCCAAGTTCAACAGAGGCGTGTCAGCATCCACCCTACTGGGATTCCAATGAATAACATTATTATAGGCACTGCCCCATTGTGCCATCTCTCCCACATGGGCGTTACATTGCTTGTATAGATTATTTTATCATTTCTTCAGTTTGCTTAGCCAGCTCTTATTCACATTATAACTTCACTGCAACTCCAGAGTGAGACATCATCGTAGATTTCATTCTCTAAAACATTAACTCTCAACATAACTGAGGTAGAGATCACGTACAATATGATAATGACTCCTAATTAGTAGTACGGAAACCAACCCTCTGGCAGGATAGGTGGGTTTCTTTAATGTACACTGGCGGAAGGTGACCCCGCCTGAGGCCTGCTAAAATCCTTACGCACACAACCCGTTAATGGCTGAAGAACACTGAAAGTCAAGTGGTGGAAAATCACAGTGCACTGAAAATTACAGCACTTCTTGCTAAACATCCCTCAGCTCAGACAGGCCCTCAGCACTGGACTGTAGCTGCTGGAACTGGTTTAGATTTAAGCTGAATTAAAGCCGGCGTTGAGTTTTCAGAAGCCTTTGAGCAGTAGCTCCCTCAAGTTGCTTGGTCTTCACTTTCGCCAGATAAAAATGAAACCTGCCTCCAAGGTCATTCGGTCGCCAAAGCGTATTTGATCTGCCCTTTCCAAAACCAATAAGGCCAATGAATATACAAAATTGTATCTACTTATACTTAAAAATACTTTAAAAAAGGCGTGGAAGTGCAAGTGGATGAAATGCCAGATTTCATGTTCAGAACATTCGTGGTGTTTCCCTCATACCTCGCTGAACTTTTTAATGGAATCCTCTGCTGCAATGCACTGCCTCTGACTCACATCCTACTCAGTCTCTCTGTGGCCCCAGGAATCCTCAAAGTCTGCGCTTTCGTTAATATTTAAATGATTTCTAAAAAGTGAGACTGAGACACTCAAAAACCTTCCCCCCGGCTCGATCATTTACAGCGAGATCAGAGGCTGTAGAGCTGCGAGAGAATGATAATTTCGAAACACCATCGAACTTTTTCTTTTTTTTCCTCCCAACTGTTCTGTTTGTCAAGATTTGATTTTAATGTCACGGCGCTAAGGGGGAGGCTGATGATGCGCGCCACGGTCCGTCCATCTGTTGTGTCTGCTGAGGCTCCATCGCCACGTTGCTGCATGGCAGCAACTGGTTCTCTACCACACATTTGCCAGTTCGAGTTCATGCACGCAGACTTCTTAATAACAGCTAGAGTCTCAAAGGACTCGCTGGGGCCCACAGTGCAACGAACAGCGATATATTCGTCTCGACCCCCCCCGACCTTCAGACTCTCAATGAGCAAGAAAACTCCCACTAAAACCTCGGTCTCCGATGTGAGTAGGTGTGTGCATGCGTGTCGGAACATCTGTCTGTGTGCGTGGGTGTCCATAAGAGTGAGAAAGTGCAAGAGAAGCCACGTGTGATGCTGTTGAATGTTTTACTCAGAAATACGCTTGCATATGCGTTAAGGGATTAGAAGAGGCAGGAGAAGAAGCAAGACTAAGTTGTCAGTGAAGGGAGAGCATGTGTAGGAACATGTAGGAAGAAGGAAAATGTACAAAATGGAAACCATAGAATGCGTAGGTGCAAAGTTTCAATTTCCAATCAATGTTGAGCGTTAGTTCAAGGCAAACTGGAAGATTTATGACATGTTTGGAATTTCCACATTACGGCTGAACGTATTGAAGGTTGCGTACATTTATCTAGACAGCGAGGGTTTAAGACAGAAATGACAAAGACGAACAGGGTTGGGATACAGTGCTGTAAATGAAAGAAAAAAACGGAGGCGAGCAGGAAAGAGTAATGATGGAAGAAATACTGTGCCGGCGGCACAAGGCGGGGAGCCTGACTCTGGTCAGGGAGTGAGACTGTAAGCGCCGTGCAATTCGTGTTCGGCAGGGGAGTTTGTCGATGTCTTTGGCAGAAACTATGTATGTGATGAGCCTGCAGACAAGATCCTAAGATACGGCTGAGCGAGGGGCTAGACAGCAGATCCATCCCAATGAGGTCCCTGGAAACAGCCCTCGCTTTACCTGCGCATGTGTGCATGGGTGTGTAGGCGTTTTCTGTGTGTGTGTGTGTGTGTGTCTGCGCGCGTGGACAAAAAGGCGAGAGAGAAGAGAGTCAATGAAAGGAGAGGAGAAAAATCCGAGACTGTGAAGCCGAATGTTTCATTTACACACACATAAACCCCTCATTACACACAACATTTCCCACTTACTGGCGGTCTTAAATGGTCTTTAGGCGTTTGCGTAATCTGGGCGGGTTCATTCAGGGCGTGAATGGGGTATCACCCGCATTTTGAGTGCGAAGTCGCCGGCTGAACTTAAAAGCATTCAATTCATTTTCAACTGGCAGCTGCTCAGAGGATTAACGGAGGAAATGTGTGTCATTGATCACGATGACAGGTTTGCGTGGGGATGATTAAGAAGAGAAAGGAGGCAAAGGAGAGTCACTGTACTCACTGTCTGTCTGTTCTGTGGGGCAAAGTGGGCTCTTTCTGGAATTACCGTCTAAATGTTTGGTTAAAGAAATGTGTAGCACAGAACCGTGTCAAAACCGTTTAGAGGAACAGTCAGAAGCGACGCGTATTGCAAGTGGTGTCCAAACGCTTCCCATCCATCTGTCGTAGAGAATCCCCCTACCGCGTAATAATAATTACACAAGTCTTAACTCTTCTTTGTTTTGGCGCTCAGGAAAACAAGTTTCTTTGCTGTCCTAGGGAGTGCTAGATGAGACGGTCTCTCCGCCTCGTTGCCTCGGTTCAATTCACTTAAGCCTAAAGAGTGGAAGCTGGGCTTGGCCACTGTTTGTGAAGGCCCTCCAGGTTAAAACAGTTGTTTCTGCATTAACTTCTGTGTACGAATGAAATCAGACGAGGCGATAAGCTCTTTTCACTCTGCACAACCTCGGGTGAGAAAAGGTAAAAGCGTTGTCTCTGTTCTCCACTCTGAAGATATGGTATGAATCATCAAATCATTGGCAAATAGCGACCATAAAAAATAACAGTGAACTTAGACTTACTTTTTTCTCTGTACGGATAATGCCATTTGTCATGTTACCTAATGTGCACCTCGCCTGAGGACACAATTCCCCCGTAACTGTTCATATACAGTATGTCTGTGGCTTTTCAGTCGGAGGAATTTGGATATACAGAGGGATAATAGCCTCCATCTGTGTAATCCATATCATCAGGCACAATTGGATTGCCTCATTCAGATTTATGTCCTCTGGGCCATATGCTCTGATAAACTGTAGCTCTGATTACAGATTTCTCCGCGTACCCTGATAAATCTCACTTGAGCTATAGCTGTGAAATTAGGAGCCATATGGCCAATAGCGTCTGAGGGGGATTGCACTGGAATCACTGGGATTCTGGAGAGGAGAAAAAAAAAAAGAAAATTTAGAGGCACTGGATGAAGTTTCAGTCAGTAACCCCCCCATGCCTTTAATCCCAACTTTAATCTAGATTACATCCACATCTGGCCCCATCATGTCCCTGCATGCCTCTACATCAGTCTTGGACCCCATTGTGCGGCCGGCCGCTCTTCTCAGAAATACGAGGATGACCCGTCTCGTTTTTGAGGCCATCCCGGACTTTGACAGCGGACGACAGGATTGCTTTATCCCAAACCTTGGAGATCTAATGTTACGCAGGGCCTCCATTAGAAAGATCCCCACAGACAAACCACAGATTTGTAGAGAGACATGGCACTCCTCCAGAGTGGTGTAATCATGCCCATGAAACAAGGAGGTGATGTAAGATGGGGATTGTCACAGAACTGTTATTCACTGAAGACTTCTCTGTGTGTGTGTGTATGTGTGTGTGTGTGTGTTTGTCTCAGGCAGCTGTTTCTGTCTCTTCTTCTCTCACAAAACGCTTAGTGCCAGGACTCTGATTGAGCATCCTGGGGGTAGCAAAGGAGATTAGACTGTCATACCTAGAACAAACAAAAAAAAAACTACAGCCCAGAAAATGGATTTCTCTCAGATTACGAGGAGAGCTTTTATTTGGAGCGTTGCAAAGTACATGTCATGGTTTTAAGCGCCGGTTCTCTCTCACGCACACACCCTCTCTTCAAAACCAACTCTCTCACCGTCAGCCTCCTTCAATCCACCATCGCCTGATTTAAAAAAGAAAAAGAAAACTTGGATAATAACTATTGCAATATTCCCACACAGTTTTCTTGTTGTTCACAGTAAGGAACAGGGTTATCATCTCCTCCAAGCATACAAATATACACAAGAGAAAGGTGGATATTTATCATATATGGACCAAACTATCAATATTTCATAGATATTCTCAGGACATGGCTTCAAGCTTCTCAAAAATTAATCAAGATGAGCACTTTGAATTTATGACAGAGACATAGAATATACGGTAAGAGACTCATCTTCAGGTCATACTGTAGGCAACATATTTAAAAAGTAATAAGAATTCAAGAGTAAGTTGCAGTTGGGCTTAAAGTATTTTCACAGTGGAAGGAAAAGCAACTTTGGATTGATTATTGCATGTTTATGGAAGCAGCCGGTTACAAGTATTGGCTTTCTGGTCAGAACCAACTGACCGGTCCAATTTAAAGGGTTCGATGTCTTTTCAGTTTTTTGTGAAGTCTCTCTGTTTCTTCAGTCTCCTCACATCCAATGCCATACAAACGCCTTCCTCATGGCAGTTTTGTAAAGCGAGGCCTTTTGGGAGACGGTAGCCATTGCTTTTACTGTCAGCGACACACAGATCTGTGTATTTGCATTGTTTGTGGTTCCATCGCTAACACCATGAGCGCGAGCGGTGCTCAGAAAGCTGCGGCCGGCAGGCTGTGGTTGTTGTTACCCGCGGACTCGCCGCCTTTCTCCAGCAGAGTGAGAGATTCCAGGGGGTGCGCACCCTCCTTGTCTCTGGGCAATCCGGAGGCGCCGTCCGCCCCCACCGCCTCCCCTCCCACCTCCTGCAGGTCCCCCGTGGCGGCGGCGGCGGCGGCAGCGGCCGCCGCGCACTCCTCTTTGAACAGGCGGTCGTGCTCCATCTTGAGCTCCTGGTAGGAGCGCGAGAACATGTGGAAGATGGAGGTGGCGGGGAAGGCCATGATGAGGATCCCGCTGAGGATGCTGCTCAGCGCCACCACCTGCCCCGGGATGGAGCGGGGCACCATGTCGCCGTAGCCCACGGTCGTCATGGAGATGATGGCCCACCAGTACGAGGCGGGGATGCTGCTGAAGTCGTGGGCGCCCGTCAGCTCGCTCTCGGCCAGGTGGACCAGCGGGGAGAAGAGGGTGACGGCCACGCAGAGGAAGAGCAGGAGGAGGCCGAACTCGCGGGTGCTGCGCCGCACCGTCAGCCCCAGCGTCTGCAGGCCCAGGGAGTGGCGGGCCAGACGCATCACGTACAGGATCCTCAGGGCCCGCAGGATCCGCAGCACCAGGCCCAGCTTGTCCAGGTAGCCTTTCCCCCCGCCCGGCCTCTCGTGCTCCATGGCGGGGTCCTCCTCTGTCACCACCAGGGAGACGTAGTAGGGCAGGATGGCCATGGCGTCGATGATGTTGAGCGGGCCGCGCAGGAAATCCAGCTTGCTACGCGCCTGGATGAACCTCAGGATGAACTCCAGGGAGAACCAGGCCACACACACCGTCTCGATGATGAACATGTTGTAGCACTTGGAGGAGCACTCACCCTGAGGTAGAGGAGGAAGAGGAGGAGGAGGAGGAGGAGGAGGGAGAGGAGTTGGGGATTAGAGGAGCGGGAGTTTGACAGATGGGGTGGAGGGCGTGGTGAAGAGGGGGAGAAGACAAAAATCCCCAGGTCAGATAATCACCCTCAGTAATCGTCAATAAATCACGACCTACAGTCACTTAGCATGCTAACGCCACTGCACCAGCCACTGATAAATAACACAGTGTGGTCTAATCAATCAGTTATTTTATCAAAGCCGGGCAAAGATTAATATGGCACTCGGCGGGAGCGGCGACAGAAAGCCAGCGCATTTGCATGCCCTCTAACTGCAGTATCAAGAGTGACGCAACGAACAAAAAAAGGCTTTGAAGCGCACATCCCCGCTGCTAACTGACCCTCTTCTTCAAAGCGCTGTCCCACGCCATCCCCGCCATCTCTGTCACTTTCCCTTTCTCTTCAAATTAGCCTCTGTCTCACCTCCTCGCACTGCCGGATCCCACCACGAAAAGGAGCCACCATCTCTTAGTCCTTGGGAAAAGGGAGGTTTGATTTCCCACTCGTCACTCGGCTCTAATCAGGCAGCAACGCCGCTGATGACTGGCTCTGATATCAATGTTTAAAGCAGGCGGGGAACATCCCATAGCACAAATGGGGGATTTCCAAACAGCTTAACAAATAGCGGGTAATGATTCAGTCAGCTTAGAAGTGTTTGCCCGTGTTAAGTGTAAACAACTTCCGAAAGCTCCTGCAGGAGAAATGGCCTCACCAGAGTGTGGGTTGAGACCAGTGCAACTGAGGATAAGGACGGAGAGATGTTGCATTTACAGTGTTGCAAGCATTTGTGCTCACAAGGTCAGGGGGAGGGGGTAAAAAAAAGCCATGCAGAGACCTTAAAATCCTGAATACTTTCTCACATAAGTGCCCAGTGGGACTGAATGCCTGTTTCAGATAGTTGCACATAGACCAATCAGCTCTGGAAATGTGAGGACACTCTGGTACCTACCCAGCCAGAGCAAACTGATGCCTTGGCCAACACACCCATCCATTCCACTGCCCCGCTTCAGGGACACTCCAAACAAGACCAAAGATGCGACTCGGAACGGCCCCAAGACGCACGACATATAAGCACTTGCCGAGCATCATTTGTCAGCGTCTAGTAGAGCATCGCAAAAATAACGTTCTTTCCAGAACTGATCCAGTGGACTGTGCCTTAAAGATGTGGTTAGGTTAAGGCAGGAAAACCACCTGCTATGGGCTGTGGAGTGGAACATCAAATAATAAAATCACAATTACCTGCTGCTGAGCACCTACGCAAGAATCTCTCAGTCACAGTCCGAGAGTTTCTCTCGCCCTGACCGCCGTCCTCTAACATAACACGCGGCCTTTTCTTTTGTGCCTGCCGGGGAGGACTCACACATCTTGCAGCTACCGATATCTGTCACTTGAAGGGGGAATATATTTCATTGTTGGGTATTTGCTGAGACTCTAGCACAGTCAATATCCCGGGGAGGCTAATCTGTCAGTGGGTTTTGTACAGCGCGCGTGAGCATCCTCTCAACAAACATCTCTAAATCCGTCTCAGCCGATTCAATTTTGACACCGACTTCTTCCAATTGTTTTGGCAAAAATGACACGACGCTGCCGAGCGGATATACATTATTCAAGTGGACGCTATTCGTGCTCCCTCAGTATTTCCTTTCATCAGCGTTTCCCCCATTTTCTCCCACTTTCCTTCATCGTTCAGTCTGCATTCATCTTGTGTGTCTCATCGACTCTCCCTCCTTCTTTTCTCTCTCTGCACCCTCCCATTCTCCGCCTGCCTCTGTCTCCACCTTCTCATCACTCATTCCCTTTCCCCCTCATCACCCTCTCCGGCCTCACACCCTCTCATCCTTCACTCTCTGTTTTCATCCAACAGTGTTCCCCCTCTCCCTCCCTCTCCCTCTCTCTCCCTCCCTCTCTCTCTCTCTCTCTCGGCCTGCACTCCTTTCATTCATGGCGTGTTCCTTTAAGTGAAACACAACTCCCTCCACTGTTTCTCTATGCATGATGCATCCTTCACGCATGTGTCCCCGTCCGCCTGTTCTCATTTATCACTTGTGTCCTTTCTGCCTCCATCACCGACTCCCATCCCGCAGTAAAAACAGCCCCTCACCTATGTACCTTTCCCCAGCATGTGCTGTCAGCCTCAGTTAGCACAAGCCTTGGATAGCGCTCAGGGTCGTGATTTATTCAACGTTCCCCCTTACACTGTATCTGGGGTCGCACCAGCCTACAATTACATGCAATGTAGCACCGGCGCTGTATTCATTTACACTGAAAGATGTGGCCTGCTTTTACCTCCGTATTGCATCACTAGCACCTGGCAGTACACTTACTGTAGCTGCTGGCTCCATTTAGTAAGCAGCTTTCTGCTGTTTGGCCCTGGACAGGCATGGCACAATGGGCTGATTCTACAGGGCTTTTTTTATGTGAATACAGCTGAATGCTGGCTGGAGACGCGGCCTGTGCGTCATGCTTCTAAAATGTGAAAGTGTATGTAAAAGTATCAGAATAATGTGATAACTGGAAGTTTGAAGGGTTTCCTTTACCTGGCTGACCATGGGGCTGTCACATTGGATGCCTGCGACTGAACCACACTTTCTGTTTTAAAGCTTTACAGCACAAGGGGATTGCACACCTACAGTATGAGGCTGTAATGCATCTCCCAGCGAAATGACGGACTGTTGTTCGGGGGAAATAAGACAGAGCACTGGCTCTAAACAACTACTCCCCGCAGCAGGGAAAGTTGATCTATTGCTTGTTGTGTTGCTCTTATTTGTGCAGGTCTCAGCATCTTAATTAATTTTGCTGTAGGATCGATATTGCGAGTGAACCAAAAGTGGCAAAATCCATAGAGCAGGCGGGATTTCACAGAGCTCTTACCTAGAGCTGGTTATTCAAGGCCCATCTGGAACACACTGGTATTTGTCGGCTTATTTTTTGAATATTGACATAATTCACTCATCTCCGGGTCCCTTTTTTTACCACCAGTATTTAGTCTAAGCAGGTTTACGTAAAGAATGCATTTAGGATAAAGATTTATTTTGGTCTTACAACAAATGACAATTTTGAATGGCAAACAAGGAGGGTTAGTGAGCAGAGGAATGTGACATGGAAAGAGAGAAAGAGCAGAATCAGGGGAGTGTGGCTGAGTGCCATACTGCTGAAGCCGGAAGCACAGCACCTCACTGTGTTCACTACTCATGGGTTATTAGAGGGCTTGTACTGCGTGACACCTGCTTTTATGAGAAGGACATACACATTCAGCAGTTAAGGAAAAAAAAAAAAAGGTCGCCTCATGAGATGTGCCAGAAATCTAGGACTAAATATGAACCTTTACGCCACTCTTTCCGGCCTAATGTGTCCTACATTCCTCAGGTTTTTTCCGAAGTCCACCCCTGCTGCGGTTTCTGTCCCCCTTATCAATCACCCAGATGCATCGTCCCCACAGCTCCCATGTCCTGCCTCTCAGGGTGCTGCTGCCTCTGCCTCTTATTTATTCCCTCTCCCTCACTGCTATCTCTCTCTCTCTCTCTCGCTCATGCTGACATTAGGGCCCATCAGGGCTTTGCAACACCATTCTTACCCTTTGCATGATAGGCCATTTGTTACAGCCAGGAGCTTTCCACTTCCGTCTCTCTATCTCTCATTCAGTCAAACACACACACACATACACGCGCAAAGCCCACTCTACCCCTGACCTTATCTCCTTTGTACGACTCTCTAATGTTGGCGGCGACGCAGACACGTCTCACCCCCAGCAGCTGTCTCACACGCTGGTTGACATTATTGTCCATATCACCATATCTCAATGTCAAACTGGGACAAGGCCCGTGGCGAAAGTGGCGTCATTGGAAAAAAGGTTCTGTGGCCTTTTGAAATAAACCTGGGAGCCCTTAAAGATGTGCGGCAGGTCCAAGAACATCATTACCTCCTCACTTATGGCTTGTGACTCATGTGGCTATGTATCTTTTGGTATATAGCCGCAAATGTGTTTTGATATAAGCTTGATAAGCTTTACCTGTTAGCCATTAACAAATCAGCATGACACAAATGTGTGCGTGGGGGCTTCTGACCTTACAGCCGAGGTGATAAAATCTGATCATAACTGATCAACCGGACGTTATACGTGTTGGCAATCCACAGGCAGATGGATCACGCAAGGCATGTGTTGATGAGGTGTTGACAAAGTCTCAGAGACACACAACAAAGTTGCGCTGCTCTTCAACCCAATAAGCGGGAGCTGAAAACTAGAGAGACAGAGCTTTTTCAGTTTTTGGTCCCAAATTACTGAATAGTCTCCCGCAAACAAGAGCACCTGCGACCTCGGGTTACTCTTCATGATCCTTAACTGCCAGGCCACAAATGACCCCGTGGAAAAGTGTGCAAAAGAGAGAGAGGGAGAGAGAGAGAGAAAAAAGAGAGCAAGAGCAAATATGAAGGCGGAAACTAAATACTGGGGAAGTAATGAGTTTTGAGATTTTGTAACACGTCTCCGATTCAACATCTGGCGTTTATTGCGTAATTCCGATCATCTTCAGGATGATACGCCGTTGTTTGTGTTTGTGCTAATGGCGGCACAGATGGTCAGAGAGGTGAAACCGGTGCACTTTGTGCGACCGACGCTCAGCCACGCGGCCGCCAAACAGGAATAACCGCCGGCACGGAGACGCGTAGCGCAGACGCCCGCGTACAATACGCGCTGCAGCGGACGTGAGAGATCTCGGGGAGGATCTCACGGGGGACGGCGTGACCGTGTGCGGCTGCCTCGGGACGTTCCTCCGAGAGTGAGTAGGATGTTACAGGCCCGTTGACAGCGTCTCCTCTGGCCCCTGCGGAGCGGCAGAAGCCGGACAGCTGTCGCACGCTCCGGCAGCAGGCCCGGCGCCGCGTGCCCCGTGCCCCGCGGTTTGAAGTGTAAATGCGTCGCTTCACCGTCGGACAAGAGAAAGCTTCTACGGTCGTAAATCATGGAAGCGTTCGGTCCTCGCGGATGGCGGCCCCGCGTTTCGCCGTCCTCGGTTTAGGCTGTCGAGGCGACTTCTCCGATATGAAACTGTCAAAGTGCTCCAGGAGGGACGACGAGACGACGCTCCCCTGGTGTTCATTCCGCACACTGTTAATTTCATTCTCTGTTCCTCCCCCGTGTCATGCTATGCATTCTGCATATCGATGCCACCGAAACCCACAGGTTTGGCCAAGAAGTGTGACAATTGACATGTTGCGTTTGATGGAATGTTATTTTCCAGTTCACAGCATCCATTAAACCCTGCTTTCACACCCTGCATAAATTTGCGGTTTGCTTTATTCTTGCCCTCGGATCAGTTGCTTTCCTTCGATTATTTCCCGACTCTCTTCCTTTCAGCAGTGGGATTTTCTATCAATGGATTGTAACTCCGCGGCACAGAACTACTTTGTACAACATTGTAGATGTTATTCTTTGTTACTCGCAGGAATTATAAATCCTACCCCGCTGTATTTTCAGTAGGATTAACGTAAGCAGCTGCAGAATCACTTTTTACCACACGTCACTGAGGAATACTTACTCCTGCTTCCACATTCCACTTGTAAACATGTACAGTAGATATTTCTGTCACTTCCGACATCCAGTCAAATTCTTTTCTTATCAGCACCGGGTTGAGTAAACCCAGTCGTCCAATAGCACTTTCCTGCCTTTAACCTTTTTCTTGACTGACTGATTAATAGCAAAGTAGATAGAAAATAGATAGACAGTCAGACAGACAGATTGGATGTGAAGCTGGAAATGATTTTAATCCTAAATCCTCCTAAAAATGATTTTTAATTCCTACCTGAGCGGTGTGACGACATTCACAGCGACGAGCTTCATTTTGTCAACAAGGATAATGAAGGAGGAACGGGACGTTTACATTTTGGAAGATATGAGATGAAAGGGGAACGTCACCGAACAGTCAGAGTCATGTTATTCGCTGCCAACAATTTTCCACGAGAGGAAAAGGGAAAAAAAAGAGGAAAAGAAAGCATGACCGAAAACCACACGTGACAAAAGATTCTTCTCATGTCACTTTTCTCTTCAGTAACTCCCTAAAAACACATGTCCAAAAAATGTATTTAAATTGCATACTGTTGCACAGCCATTAGACAGACAGAGGTTAACCTATAGGTCCCACTGCTATTATTACAGAGTCCAACATGTGTAGAGGGGAAGGTGATATAAACAATGTCACCTTCATCTAAGCGAAGTAAGAAGGTGGCAGCAATGAGTCCTAATATGTAAGTAAATCTAAGTCTTAAGATTATATAATATAATAACTATTTAGGGTTACATTGCTAATAATACCAATTTCTAATCATTGGTATTACTAGTTATGACAATACTGATTATATGTGCTTTACAAAGACAAACAGTTACTAAAGAAATGGACTGTTAAAAAGTAACACTATGATATTTAATGTGACATACATTAAATGACTATCAATTAAGAATTACTAGTGACTCAAAAGGATCTATGTTTATAAAAATAAACATTTTGAATGTGTCATGCAAACGAGGCAACGAGGTCACACTCTAGAACCACATTCTAGAACCAGTGTCGTCAGTGCTCCAGAACTGATACATATAAGGACATATGCAGAACTCCATCTAGTACAGTCATTCTGGTCCAGGCCTTCGACTGAAGCAAGTACTAGAGGTGAGCAGATACTAGAGCAAAGAAACATCTGATCAAGTGCTGGCTGTTGCAGCTGAAACACAGCCTGCTGTGCCTTCTGTACTGCAGCTGGTTCTTGGCGTGAAAAACAGTCAGACCGTGGGGGCCTCTTCCAACTCACCAAAACACAGCCTGATCATGAGCTGGAGCTCAATCGGATGCTGCGTGAGAAGAAGGATAAAATCGCTACCCTCCAGAATGAAAATGTGGGTTTGACCTATGAGATAGAGCAGCTGAAAAAAGCCTCCAAAAACAAGGAGTAGAGGCCAAGCACAGAAGGGACATCCTCCAAAACCATTGCCAGGTCTGAGATGTTGGAGGTAAAGAAAGAGCTGGGCAGAGAGAGGGAGAGACCCTCCAGAGTGGCCGCTGCACTCAGTGAGGTTCAGCAAGACGTCCAGCAGAAAACACACCAGTGGGAAGAGGAGAGATCCTGTCTCCTGGACCAGAAGATGCAGTCGACCTCCAGGATGAAGGCCCTGTCAGACTTAGTTAAGAAATCAGTCATCACACAGTCAACTATCCAGAACTTCCAGTCACCATCTTGTGCATGCAGTCAGTTGCTATAATTCAGTAGATGAATCCCTCCATGTTATCTTTTTTAAACAGAATGAAAATGTGGCCTTGGCCAGTGAGGTGCAGCAGCTAAAACAAGAAACGAGCAACCTCAAGAAACGAGAAGCCGAGGCGAAGCAGAGAGAGGCGGAGGATCTCCAAAACATAATGAGGTCTAACGTGGATGCTGTTGAAACGATCGTAGACCTCAGGAATGATATAGAGGGTGAGAGAGCAAGGACCATGGAGGTAGTGAATGACCTGCGCAAACAGAGGCAGGAAACCTCCACAGTGATGGCAGCACTCGACAGATCCCGTCTCCTGGCCCAGCAGACGCACAAAAACACAATACACGGGTTGCTATTTTATGTATTGACAGTCAGACAGATTGGATTTGAAGCTGAAAATGAGTTTAATCAGCATTTCCTACCTGAGCGGAGTGAGAACATTCACAGCGATGAGCTTCATTTTGTCAGTGAGAATAATGAGCCGGAGGAGGAACAGGACGTGTACGTTTTGGAAGATGTAAGATGAAAAGGGGAACTTTACTGAACAGTTTGCTGTCAATAACTTTCCACGAGGGGAAACAGGAAGAAAAAAGAAAAAGAAAACACGGCCAAAAATCATACAGGACGCAAAATTCTTTTCAAGTAGATAGCCAGATAGATAGATAGATAGATAGATAGATAGATAGATAGATAGATAGATAGATAGATAGATAGATAGATAGATAGATAGACAGATAGACAGATAGACAGATAGATAGATAGATAGATAGATAGATAGATAGATAGATAGATAGATAGATAGATAGATAGATAGATAGATAGATAGATAGATAGATAGATAGATAGATAGATAGATAGTCAAACTCAGACAAGCTACTAGAATTATTTCACACACCCACAAACACAGTGGCTATACATGGTCCCTAGAAGGAGGGAACAGAAAGGATTCTAGACATCAGTCAGTTTTGCCTTGCAACAGACCTTGAACATACTTTGCACCGCTGCACGCTGCTTCGCTACGCCGCTGTGCTGACCTTGCACTCACTTTTAGCACACGAAGTCGAGATGGGACGAGGCGAAAACGGCGGGAAGGGAGAGAGAGAGAGAGAGGGGAGAGAATGGAGGAGGGGTGTGGCAGAGTGCCACGCTGCTGGCCTCACTCTAAAACACGGCGCATCAAGCAGCGAGCTCCCCGTCATGGGTTATTAAAGGGCTTGTATTATGTGACACCCGCATCCATCACCAGGCCTCTGTGACCCGATAGCTGCGTGCCTGCACCAAGGGTAACGCACATAATGCGGCTTGTTTGCATCCAGGATCCTTGATGCAGTGTGCGTCGTTATCGAGGGGACTCAAACTGTTGTGACGGAGCGTCATAAAAACTGTGGGAGCTGATTCGGAGGGCTCGCGCAGTCACCGAGGAGCGCGCTCCGAGATAAGAACGGAGGGGCGGGGGCGGATGAGGACGGATAGAGAGACGGAAAGTGGGGTGGATGAGGACGGATGGAGGGAGAGCGGGTCTCTAGCAGCGAAGAGGGATGGAAGCGAGAGGGAGTACAAGAGCAGGTGATGAGAAAAAGATGAGGTGACATCTGAAGCATGCGGTTCCCTTCGTAACTCATGAGTCTCCATTCTCCATCTGTCAGACAGCCGCACACCCACACCAGCGCACACACGCGTGCACTCGCAAAGCGCAAATTAGATTTCCACTTTCCAGTTTGATGAGGTCCCTCTCCCAGGCATCTTTCGCCGAGTATAGGATGACACTGTCTTTGCAATCCCAACAACTGAATTGAATAATAGATTACGCGGGAGAACACACACGGATCGACTGCATATACACTCACACACACACGCGCGCTTACTGAACAATTCAAACCCGCTTGCCACTTTCCCCTGTGGTGAAAGCATCACCACTAATATGCTTTAATGCGGGTTACATGCTGCCACAATACATGCACGTATTATCGAGGCGTGCTTTTAATTTGATGCATCGGGAGGCATGGGAAAAAAAACATACGGTTAAAAAGGAAACACGTCTGCGGCACGTGCGACTGACTTTGGTTGTGACTGGGTGCAGAGGCGCGTGGGAGGTTTGGTTTGGCTGTGGCTGGGCTGCCAGTGAGCGGAGAGGGCAACCCTGCGGAGAGGACCTGCTCAAGCTGCTCGCTGCTTGACCTCGGGGCGACAGGGCTGCGTTTCCTCTCCCGTTTATGTGTGCGTAGGATCTGTCGTGCACTGTCTGTGCCGGCCCTGGTCTTTCTCTCTCCCTGACATGTCCCTGTCCATGCGATCCCTCACCTGCCCGCTAGGCACTCGCCGTGCCCGCCCGCCACATGCTTCATCGTAAATCAGCCCCTTTCGATTCTGAGCGCCTAACTAACTTTGGAAACTTGAGATATGGTGACAACAGCATTGAACAAACTTCTGTTCGAGGGGCAAATGTCTAAACGGAAGAGAACCCCCCCCTCCCCCCAGTTACGAGTACAGATCATACTGTACTATACCAATGGCCCTTGTCTCCGTCGTTCCAACCAAATCATTCGTGAGGAGCTTATTGACAGCGGTGGCCATCAAACTGTCAGACCGCAGCTGACGTCTCCCACACTCCCTGGCACACTGAGCCTTACATCGACGAGCACCTTTCATCATATGCAGATGAAACGCCGATAAACATGGGAACGGCGCCGTTTGTCCGCTCATTTGTAATCTGTCAAGCCTGTCTGCTTCCAGGCAAACATCAGCGGGGCGTTCCTTCTTCTTCTTCTTTTTTTTTCAAAGGCGCACAAAGGCGCACAGTTTTAAATTATAAGGCTCGCAGTCAAATTGGGCATTCTGAGCATGGAAGATCTGACACATTGCTTTTAAAACTGCTTGATAAATGGCATTTTTTTAAGGAAATTCAGTGCAGAAACTACAACCGGGAGAAAATTGTCCCGACAGAAAAGAAGCTTTAATTCAAAATCTAAAAGTCTTGAAGAACCAAAGCAAAACCAAACTAACTGGAAAATGTTACAAGCTGAAAAGCGTGGACACCGCACAATGCAGACAAATCGAGAGCACAAGGACGCTAAAGTAACATCGAGAGCACATGTACAAAGACGTCTGAGGTCCAGTCCAGACAAAAACCTCGAGGACAAAGAATGTGAGTTTGCAAACGTCATTTCCAAAATGTCTTTGACACTAGAATATAAATGTATATTTTCCTGGATAATCAAATATGTGCAAATAGACTTGATTAAAACGTGACTCGCTCATTCTGTCCATTCTGATTATGCCTCCGCAACTTTCAATTTCACTGAATGCAATTTGTCATAACAGCATAAACGGCGGCACATTTTTAACCAAGTCCCTGCAGTCAAACAGACACACACACACACACACACACGCACACACACGCACACACACACACTCTTCTCCACCCTCTGCACGGCGCTCAGCTTGTTCTGCATTGTAGCCGGGCGGCATTGTACGCGGACAGGATAAACACCCCATACTTTGCTGTTCCCTCCCATAATCCCTCTTGGCAGCCGTGCAGCACATCAGACGGTCTGAATCCGGCTCACGAGCAGATAGGCCGCGACCGGCGTGGAATCTGCTCCGCGCCGATAGGGTCAAACAGAGTGCGCACATGCCCACGGACACAGAGACACGGAATGTGCATGCGCACGCTAATTGTAAGTGCACGCACATCCACCGCGTTGCTGCCTTAACAGATTCTGGTAATCGACGTCGAAATATCTATAAATTCTCCTGTGGCTCCAGGATGTGGAAGACTGAAGACAGCCATGACTGGTAACTTGTTATTGCAAGAACTGTGTGGAATATTAATGTAGTGTGAAATGCACTCATACACACACACACACAAACGCACACCCATACAACTGTTTTTTTTATTGTTTTGTATCACCTTGACTTGTTTATTGCACATTGTTGTAGGTCTGACGTGAAGGTCATCCGCAGCTATTGAAAGGTTGGCTGCCACAGCATGTGTGTGTGTCTGTGTGTGTGTGTTTGTCTGTGTGTGCATAATACATTTTGAACACTCCAGTGGGTGCACCATCTTCCTCAGCTTTCCTGCATCTGTTTAATACTGGTTTATCTCCGGCTGACTCTCTCTGCCGTCCCCAGCTTTTGCCCATCTCTCAGCCACCAACAGTTATGGACTCAGACATCTATCTGTGCCCCGTCCACGTGAGTTTTAACGGGGGCTGCAAATTACGGGGTGGTTGAGTGTGGCACATGACGAATGCTCTCTTAATTTGTGTCCCCGTTGCCACGAACTCAAATGAGGCTGACGATTAATGGTGGTGCTTTGTCTTCTTGGCTAAGCAGATGTAGTGCGCTGATTCTCACGCGCACGCAGCCTCGCACCTCATATCATCTATCCTATCATCCATCCGTAAGGATTCGGTTTAAGTCTGATTTCAAAAAGCCATCCAACTTTAAAGGGATCCTAGAATGGGTGAACCGAGTATCTTATTCTTGTTTTCTGGTGCTAACATGGAAGCTATGGGTGGTTTCATCAGGAACGTCTCGGATGCTATTTTACAAGACTGGTGTGGGATTCACGGTGCAGATCCGGTGCCCTTTCATGCTTATCCAGCTACTATGACAGGCTTTACGCTAATTGGCCGCCTTGCCTGCCTTGCCTGCCACTCAGACGGCCAATCCTGTGACTTTGCTAAACAAACCCAGTGTGGCTTAAGCATTTTTTTTCCCATAAAGAAGCAGTGAATGGAGGAGCACGTACACTTCCAGGCTTACGTGTTGTAATCAGGGGAGGAATCGGATCACGTCTCCACACTTCGGTGGAAACGTTACAGTGACTCCCGGCTGACAGTCGGGTGCCTCCATTGTGTACAGGGTGGAGGAGGGTGCATGCGAACTGTATCTCGTCTCTTAGTCTGCCAGGCTGCAACAACCATAAAGGCAAAGGTTGATGAAAACACATCTTAGAGGAGGGGTCAGTCAGTCGGCGTATCACTCCACCATGCCTCTGCCATCACCTTTAAGGCGGTTCTTCAAGCCGGATGTTTTATGCCCTTTGTTTAGGGACTTGTAATGCACAAAAGCAATCTACTACACGCTCCCCACTGGGTATATGTAGAGCTGCTGCTGATGTGCATCAGCCAGTGTATTGCCTTTGGTTCCCCATGTACCAGTCCCAGTTGCCCCCACCCCCTACCTCCACCCTCCTCCTCCTCATCATGTACAACCCCGAATTCATTGAGGCAGCTTTAGAAAACAGCCAAAGCAAAATAATCTTCACGTTCTTTATATCTCTGGTTTTCAGAAGGGTTTTTTTTTAAGGTGCCGGATTGAATGGCTCAGATTAAACAATATATTTGGAAGGACTACGTTTGTATTGTGCTTAAAAGAGGGACTCTTTGGCAACCACAGTTAAACATGTTCACTGAGAGGCCGTAAACTGGCTTTATTGATTCACCTAATGTCATTTTGCGCCATTCAAAAGCAGGAGACGCAGCCAGAAAGTCCCCTAAGATCTTGTCACAGCCGGCGCTTTCATCTTTTCCAAATGGCTCTCAATGAAGGCGGACATTGGTACAAAATGAAGAATCAGAGAACCAACTGTGTGTCTCTCAGAGCCAACACGACTGGCAGATCCACCACACAAAATGATAAAGTTCTCATGGTCATTCGCTCTGGGCTGATGATTTTTTTTCTTTTTATCGTTAGCTCACGTTTCATAAGATTATTAGCCATTATTACAAATCAAAAATCCGCCAAGGGTTAAGGTGTAGTCATACAGCCATACAGTCTGTCAGGGAGGGAAAACTGTGACCTGATAAGAGGCCAACTAGTTCAGGTTACAGGTTCACACAGTGGTTCTCCTTGCCAGTCAAACACATAGGGAAATTAGACTTACCATCATTCTAGGATTCCCCAGTGCTGATATTAATAAAAAAAAACCTCTGGTGTTGCATGTCAATGACGCTCAGGAAAGGAAAGAATTCTCCACCATGACTGAAGCTTATTACTCCGGCCTGTAACATTTATATTCATGATGGCATGATGAGACGTGGAGCTCTGTTCGGGCGACTCAACGTGACGTGCCGCTATTATGTAAACCGCTTTATCTGAACAACATCGGTGATTTACGTTTGTAGCGTAAACGCAGTGTCCCAGGCAACAGATACATTATCTCCGAAGTCCTCTTTAGCCAAAGCAGCAAATGCTCTGTCAGCGTCCCGGATCAGTTTCAACATCTCTGGTTTTCACGTGCTGTTTACAGACAGCGGATGATGAAATGGAAATGCAGTTTTGAGGGCTTCGTTCGAGGTGAACCTTTTCAGCATCTACCCATCTAATCATAACAGAAAAAGAAATACTTTGTGCTTATGAGACAAGAACCCGTATAAATGGGGACAGGAGTATTTTCTATACACGTACACGTACACGTACACGTACACGTACATGTACACGTACACGGTACACTTACAAGTTATACGATACACGAACACAGTACACGTACGCGTACAAAGTACACGTACAAGTTACACGATACACGAATATGGTACACGTACACGTACACGGTACTCGTACAGGTACACATACACATACACGATACACAAACACGTACACGTACACGTACACAATACACAATACACGTACACGTACACATACACCTACGCGATGCACGTATGTAGTGTTTACATCATCCCCTCATGCCTCAGTCTTCTGTCATCCTCCACTCCTTCTCCGCAGCCCACTCCCTCTTCTGAAATGTAACGGATCACCTCAACTTTCCTTTCAACAAACCACCTCTGCCCCTCTTCCCCTTTCCTTTGCGTCTCCTGATGGAATAAGACACCACTCACCCACCCATCTGCCCTCCCTGGAGTCACTGTCCAGACGGGCTCGATGGTTCAATAGCGGTATCAAACTGCTCCCTGCTTGAGGACAAGTACAAAGTCAATAGGTAAACGTGGCCAAAACAAACATTCCAAAGCTCAAGTCGTGCTGTCTCTCTCTCTCTTCCCCTCTCTCTCGCCACATTTTTGTGATTGATGCCCTGGGATGTAATTATTGAACGGCAAATCCCTCTCCAATTTATGGCGTTGAGGATATAAAACGTCCACTTCAATTACTCCCCGGGCCGGACTAGGGCCGGAGCGGAAAGGGAAAGCCAATCTCTGACGAGGCCTTCTGAAAAACGCTCCATCACCCGGCGAGAAGATTGAAGGCACGAATCCGAGTGACACTCGCTGAGAGTCAGACGCTTCGATGCACGCAGCATGTGAATGAAAATGAATGCACGGGACGTTTGGCCTGGAAAGTTGGAGACGGGGGACACGCGTGCGCGTGTGCTGTCTGCGGCGTCTGTTTGACGTTTGAACAGCGGCGAGGTGTAAACTCGGGCTCGGGGTGTCGGTTTGCGCTGAGACCTGCTGCTTCCAGGGAGACGCAGGCGCCGCAAACGTACTGTTGTCTCCAGTGCAAAACATTTGGGTGCCCGGCCACAGCTCACTGAGCTCAGCGCCGGGTTAGCACAGCAGCCGCTTCCTGCCGTCTCCCACCACTGAGTGAGCGCAGCGCGACGTGGAAATGTTTCGGTAGTTCACACCCCCCCGACAGAGGGATCACACGACGGGGATCGACAGGGATCACAACAGTCCATGCAAATCTATATTATAACTCAGTCTCAAAAGTTTTATTAAGTTTGAATACGGACTTGTTTTGTTCGGCTTTGTTCAAGTCATCTGAGACTTCAGATCATAAAAATGCATTTGACTCACAATGAGGCTTAATCCACCGTCCCATCCGATTAAAGTGACGTCTGAAGTTTTTACGGTAAAGTCCAGTAGTCCGTCTTATTGACGAATATTTACAGCATATTTGCTGAGCTGGTGTTTTTCCGACAGCATCAAACTAACTTGGCTCAAAGACTGTCACTGTGAGTGAATGAAAAGCGAGAAACTCCACTGAGGACGCAGGACATGGTGGATGAATGGATCCAGCACAGAGCTGTAAGCATGGAGCTCGGGCTCCATGGACTGTGTGTTGTTATTGCTATTACTTTATGACTTGCTGATTCGTTTCAAGTTTGTTTTCATTTTATTTCTTCTATATATTTTTGCTAGTAGCACACCATGTATTACATACTGATGATCGCAAAACCTTGCTATAACATGATATATGCATTGGTGATGATGCTGTGATGCGCTCCCTGTTTTTGCACTGTGGAAATCGCGCCGTTCCAGACATTCCACGAGCACCTGTGTCTAAAGATCGACCAGTGCCGCCCAAACATGTGGGGAGCACTGAGACAGAGGAGGGCCACACTATGGGTGGAGCAGTTATCATCGGTGTGTTTGAAACGGAGCCGTGTAATAAAGGCCCGTCTCCGAGCATTTAGTTAATAGTTATGTACAGTTTGATGGAGGGGGATCGGCTGAGGACAGGCAGAGACAAATTACTTTCTGCGGAGATAGAGGGGAGCTGGAGGAGGGAACAAATGAAGCTCTGTTTATCTCTCGCTTGTACCCTGATGGACTCTTGCTCACCCCACCATCCCACCTTCCCCATTTTATTGCTCCCCGTAAAGCATTTCTCTGACTCCGTTTTTCATTCTTCCCCCGTCTCAGACATATCCTCCCCCCCCCCCCCCCCCCCACTTCCTCCATCTTCCAAATACTTTCTCTCTTCTTTCGCACTCCTAGCACCAGCCGCGGCAGGCACAGAAGCAGAATGAGTAATGAACGGACAAGGGAGTTTTCGGCCCACTCCAGCACAAAGCCTGAGACCTGAGACGGAGACAAACAGCGGGGGCTATGTGAATTAAAGATGACAGGAGTCCTGCTGCTCCTGTCTGGGCTGGCTAGCGAAGCCACGCGGGCGGAGCTTAGCGGCCTCGCTCACAGGAATAGCTATGGACTCTGGAGCACGCGGGGAGAAGAACGGGAAAGTCGCAGGTTAGCTCCAAGGATGAGCACATGTTTTCCTCAACCGTCTTATCCAGAAATCAATTCAGAGTGAAGCACTCGTGTGTGCAAAAAGACTGGATGTGCAAGGGCTTGGGGGAAGCATGGCCGGTCCCCCGAGGACGGCCCGACTTCATGGAGCTTTGGTGTCTCCGCGACTGTGTTTACAAGCCCGGTTTCCTGTATACATCGGGAAGCGCAATCTCCGCAAGCAGGATCGCTCGCGCTGCGTCCCTGCTCGTGCTGCCCGGATATCTACGGGCTTGTTTGTCCCGCTGAAGCCCGTACCTGACAATTGGGACGAGGAGCTTATCGCTGCAAAGCAAATACAGTAACGGTGGCATCTGACCCCACTCCGCTTCGCCCAAAGGGGGGCCAATTCGTCCAGACCTCCTGGCATTTTATCTTTTGGCTTTCCGTAACCCCTCATTTCATAGTCAGACTAAGTGGAGCCCTCATTCATTTCTTAACCAAAGGCAGGCGATGAGAAGCGTCGAAAGGGCACAGAAAAGTCAATCGCACATGTGAGCGAAATCGACGGGGGCGTCTCAGTTACGCGGGACGGGTTCATTACTATTGTATGCGCACGTGACTGCGCGCGTCGCCTTGGGTGCGTGCACGTCCACGTGGCAGTGTGTCTACCGGCGTGCGTGTGGGCACGCGTGCGCGTCTCCTTCGGCGCGTGATACAGTAAGCCTGTTCCATTATTCCCCGGTGTTTACTGACAGATAGCGGACAGGGCTCAGTGAGCAGCTCCGGCTTCATTATCTCGCACCGCTACGGGTAGACAGATCACAGGACGCAACACACACAAACAGCCGCGTCCCTCAGGGATATTTAAGAGGGTGTGACGACGGGGACGATTGGAGACTTTTGAAGCCCGAATTTGTGCCTTCGTATGAAATGGCTATTGGCGTCGCCCCTCGGCACTGCACAGAGAGGCAACCAACGCAACAGTGATACATTCGGCCATGCTATCCGGCAAACAAAATTATTTTTGGAGACTAAAAGGTTTTGAGGGGTTGTTACATTGTGACCACCGTCTCCTTGGCTCCTCGAAAGTGAAGGACCATATCCCAGCATAAAGGGACTGAACGTAATACTCGTCCTCGTCCTCGTCCCTTTATAGTATCGCAATAGGTTCAAAGCATCACAACATGGAGACGGTGTGTTGGACTCACCCTGTCCTCCTCCTCTCTCAGGTCTGGCATGGTGCTGATGCACAGGCTGACCACGGTCACCGCAACCATGATGACGGACATGCACGCAAAGATCTTCCCCGGCAGGCCCGACTGCGGGTTCTCCACCATGTCCCTCAGCCAGCTCATCACCTTCCGGTACCGGGTCTCCTCCACGGCCACCCGCTGCATGGCGCTCCTCTGCCTGCGCTCCTCCTCGCGCCGCTCCAGCTCGTGCACCTCCTCGATGCGGGTGTACATCTTGCGCTTGCAGCAGCGCTCCATGTAGGCCATCTCCACGCCCCAGTAGGTCAGCTCGTCGTGCAGCGAGAGCACGCACATCTCCCGCAGCAGCCGCAGCTTGCCCGCCGCCAGGAAGTTGAGGATGACCCTGAAGGCGGACGGCGAGCGGTCGAAGAAGAACTCCCGCCGCGCCTCGTCGTAGTCGTCGCAGATGCTGGCGATGTCCTCGGGGGAGCGGCAGCCGCACAGGCGGCCCAGGCGGGTGAGGGGGAACTGCTCCAGGGTGCTCCAGGGGAAGGTGTAGCGGTTCCCCCCCACGTTGATCACTGCCAGCAGGGCATGGTCCACGGACAGCAGGTCCTCCGGTCGGCGGATGAACTGAGCTCTCTGGTAGTGCACGCCCTGGGGAGGGAACAACGAGAAGTCTCAGACCACACGGAACATTCGGCCTGTCACTTAGCAGGGCCTGTGTAAAGGTCAGAGTGAATTCGGAATGATCTCAGTTCAACTCCTTCTTGGTATGCAAACAGTATGCAGAATGCTGGTAAGCACTGCAACACCAAGGTGAACAGCAGCTGTTTGACAGTGTCCTTGCTGTCGTAGTCAAAAAGTGATGGAAAGAATCCAAAATGAAGCCTTAACTCCTATGACTACAAATTGCATGACCGTGACTTTTGCAGTAGTCCTTTGATTGAGTTGAAACAGAAACAATATTGCTCATTATTCTACATGTGGGAGCAACTGTGAGTTTCTATTCTATATTCTATTCAGAATTTAATGATACGATTTATATTTTGATTGAGGGCCCTGCCATGGATTGAAGACCTGTCTGGCCTGTATACGCTGCCTTTGCTCTATGAGTGCTGGAGATACAATGGGCTCTAGCAGTTGTCCCTGATACCACCTGGCAGGTAAGGTAAGATAAGGGATGGGTGCATGAACATTTGTTGGAATTAGCACAATGTAGACGTGTAAATGCGGTCGCTCTTCCTGTCATTCCAACTCCGACTCATGAGTGACACGGAGACCAATTCCGAACGATACTGAATGACGTTCCGGTGACAGCCTGAACCCTACCTTGATGGTCTCCGTCTCTGGGATCTCTGTGAAGATGCGGTCCAGGCTGCTGTCATCGCTGACAGACAGATTGCTGAAGTCATGGTTGGCATTGCTGATGATGGGCATGGCGGCATCGGGAATGCGCACCGCTCCACACCGGGCAGCTCACACCAGCTGACAAAGATGGAGCAGCTCCCCCTCCGATCGCACCGTGCTCAAGTTGCCGTCTGAGGACAACGCAGTCCGTCCTGCGTTGCTCCGCCTTATGAGCATGAGCGTGAAAATGGCCGTCGCTTTAAGTCTTTTTGGCCTCAGAGCTTGTCATAACAAGGGGATTTCCCCCGGCAACAGCCAAGCTACGGCTTCAGCTTCCAAGTAACAGAGGGGGAAAAAAAACTCCTGAACCCGGGGGAACGATGAGCATTAGGAAACCTTCAGACACGCTCAAATGTCACAGGGTTTTGACATTGCCGACAGAGGTTGGCAATAGGCTGAGCCGGCGCATCAGGATTCTTCATCTAATCAGTGAGTAATCCCGGTCTGAGGCGGGGAGTCTGGGAGAGGGAAGACTGAACAGATAGCGGATAGCTGCGGAGGATGAACTGGATGAGTCGAGGAGCCAAGAGTGGAGCGGGGAGGTGGGCGTGGGGGGGGCCCCTTGTGTCGCCGCAGCAGGATTAGGAGCGAGGGCCTAGACAAGCGATGGCATCACGCAGGCACTAACAAAGACAGAAACAGAAACGCAACAATAAGACAGGTCAGTTTCAATTACGCCAGTGGAGCAGCACAATTGGGTTAACAATTACACACAATTACCTCCTAATTATGATTGCAGGAGAAACACCTGGGCGGGGCGAACATCAGATTGCGCATGGTTAGCGCAGACATCGTGTAGGAATTTACTCATACTGTAAGTCAACACCCAGGCGTGATGGCCGAGCTGGTTTACTCAGTGGAAACTCAAGGAATCACAACAAGAAGAACATTCAGGTCTGGAGTGTTAGTCACACGTTGGCGGGTTTAGTTGGGAAGTAATCTCAGCAACAGACACTACAGAGTTAGGTCCAAATGTTTTTCTCAGAAATACAATTGCCCTTTAAAACTTATTGGCACTGGTCGTTGGAGCGGTTGCCCAGAACGGCTCGCTGAGTATCAAAGCCTTAAATGGCTGTGGTCGGTTTCTTCAGTATTTTTCCTCTTATTTACGGCCAGTGTTTACAACCTTTTTTTTTCCTTTTCCCACTGAGTTAGAACTTACTCACTCCATTCTGCACCGCGCTCGAAGACCAGCAAAGAAAAGAGGCAGGTGTCAAAAAGAGAGAGAGAGAAAAAAAAAAAGATCAATAGATCTCCAGTCAATGGTGAAAAGATTTTTTAATTGGGGGCCCACATTCTGGCTTGGTATGCTTTTGAATTGCTCAGTGAAAAATGCATTTTACAACTCTTCTACATCATGCAACACGCCGGCTCAGTGCAAAGCGCCTCAGAGCTAGAGGATGGACGGCCTTTGTACATGGGGTTTGCATGTTCTCCCCATGTGTGCGTAGGTTTTGTCAGAGTACTCCGGTTTCCTCCCACAGTCTAAAAACATGCATTATGCATGTGAGAGCATGTGAGAGTGAATGGTGTGTGTGTGTGTGTGTGTACTGTATGTGTGCATGCCCCATGGTGAACTGCTGACCTGCCTTGCCTTCGATCCTAATTTTGCTGGAATGCAAACTAGCTTTTTACTGCGGGGTACGTGTAGATTTTACCTTTCTGTCACCTTAAAGTGGGCCTGGTCTCATCCAGCTCTAAAGCCTCAGAAACAAGGCATTAAGCATACAGTGGTTTTAGCATTTAATGGTATGGAGGCAGATGATGATGAAAGACCGGGAGCCAGGTTGAAACAGCTGGAGATACAGTATTCTCGGCCAGTGCTTGCTTCTCTGTGTCCAGCTAAAGCTGACTTACATTGGAGAGGCTTTCCTGCACTCTGCTCCTGACAGCAACCGTAGCCAATGTAAAGCCGCGCTAGATTTTTGTACACGTCTCTGGGGGCGAATGCCAGACTTCTCCGCCTGTTTTCCAAAACAGCAGTGCAGGTGAAGAAGTCACCGCACACATCCATCATTCATCTGCGCCTGGCCCTGCACCCGTGAGCACAGTGTGTCGTCCTGCAGGAATGATACAGCTAAACCCCAAAGGCCCTGTGGGCTGTCACAGGCACAACATATCCACTAAGATTATTCTAATCAGCATCGAGACGCTCCTGCTGGGTGCATACCTCCGCTAACCACAGGCTTAACGACAGAGTGACTGGACGCTGGACCGTACCACCATGCGTCACTAATTCAGATCCAGGAGGATAAGATCCTGTACCGGAGGAACTAATAAATCACTTCTGTCACCATGCGGGTGTTTCATTTCCACCTCACAGAGGAAGGAGAGCATGATAAACTATTTATTAATCGATTTTTCTGTTCCCTGTGGATGTGGCTGCTGAATCTTACGGGTGCGTTAATTGACAGAGGTGTTTTTAGCAATTCGCTGGGTTGTAATGGTTCTCCAAATGACAGGCAGGGCAGGAGAGGATAGGTGGGGAGTAAACTGAATCATTTCTGAATGATGATACTTTGGTGAAGCAGAGTGAACGCAGCAGTGCAAATCCAAATTTGGCAAAGCTTAGTGCTTTCCTTAATTCCTTTTTGCTTTTATTGACACTGCTTTTCCTGTGATGGATCGCACTGTATTCAGCTCTCAGCCTGGAGCTTATATTGAATTCACGGGCAAGTCAACAGTGACTGCGTTTGCCAGGAGCTGGTGGAGGCACCTGCACCTCATACGGACGCAGTCGTTCTCTCTCTCTCTCTCTCTCTCTCTCTCTCTCTCTCTCTCTCTCTCTCTCTCTCTCTCTCTCTCCAACTTGCAAAAGCGCATTCGCACGCGCGCGCGCACACATGTACACACATCCACAAAACGTGGACCATCTATATCAAGCTTGCCGAATTTGCAAACATTTTACAACTTAATCCTGGGCTGCTTTTGAGGAGAGAAATGCAAATAATGGGTCGCTGAAGTGCAGTGAATACCACATTTTGTTTGCAGGGCTTGTGCTACAAGTCCTTCCTATATCCCAGCCATTGGAAAGAACTGATCAAGATCATCTAACAGACTATCTGTTACAGTGTCTCCTGCATTGTGAGAGGCAGCAGCATTCCTCATGCCGTGTGCGCTACAACTTCAAGTAGATATGCCGCTGCAGACGCAGATCCCCGCAGACATCGGAGCAACTTATGGGGCTTACCTTAGACGTACCAGATCCCCCTCTGGGTCCTGACAGTCCCGGCTCCGGATCAGGGTTAGCTCCCGGGCTGCATTCAGAGCCGCAGCCGTGTGTCCGGCTCCATCTTCGGCGCCGGGGGACAGCGCACGGCGAGAGGCGTCAGGGACGAGCGAGGGGAGAGTCCCGGCTGCTGGAGGTGTCCCGTTACAGCGAGACTGGGGCTGCAGGAGCTGCTGCCTTTGCTGCTTCTACCGCTGATGCTGCTGCTGCTGCTGCTGCAGAGGGGGGAGGAGCAGGGATAGGAGGGAGGGGGCACACTCCCTGAGTTCAAGTTCAAGCGCAAAGGTGGAGACAGGCGCAGCCTGAGGAGGGCTGGCATCTTCAGGGGGTGACTGCAGGGGGAGTGAGAGCTTGCTCACATCCAGCCCTCCTCTTGCCTCTCTCTCTAGCTCTCTCTCTCTCCATCTCTCTCTCCCCTCTCTCTGTGTTTCTTTCTCTGCCACAGTGTGAAACTCAAGGACACTGAGGTGATGCTGCGTCCGCGTCTCCTTTACGCGCACCGCGGGGCGCGGTTGAATCAAATGGCGCGAGCGTGATGTGAGGAGAATAGTGCATTTTGTAGGAGCGTGATGTCACGGTATGACCACATTTCCCTGTTACAGAGGCGGAGAAATGAAAAAGAGTGAAAGACATCCCAAAGAGGGAAAGGTCACATCAATCTGGTGCAAAACTACCTGATTGAAGGTGAGTGCCCTAAGTGCAGCAGTTCACTGCTCTGTGTGAGCGAGATAAGTTACATTTTAACTTCTGTTGTTATCTTTTACTTCAAACGAATTATACCGATACATTAACCAATGTACCAATGTACATGAGAAACCGTGAATGTGGATGTGCGATAGACACAGGGTCGCCTGCTCACCTTTACAATCAGCAGCTATTTGTCGGAAAGAAGTCTGAGAGATCAGATAAAAAGTCTTAGTTTTTTAAAATCAAGATAAACTTTATTGGCTTGTAGGAGATTTACTGTATGATATCATAAATAATTTCAGTGGAGGACCACTGGGGGTGGCCAGAGAGGAGGTGGTTGACAGTTAAGGCACAGATTCTTCATCAGGGATTCTTCCCAGTTCGTTGCTCTGCGAAAGCACCGTGACTAACTAATCTGACGTCTTGTCGTCTGATCGGAGGGCAGATCCTTGTCCCACAGCAGTAGAGGGACAGTGATGTATCTGGGTGACACCGAACAGCTGGCGGAACTTTTCGCTGCGTCATGAGTGAGCAGACCACCGTGCTCGGCACTGACTTTGAAAACCTCCCGGACTATCCCAGGTGCCGCTCACGCTGTGCGCGCACACAGCTTCCCTCCGCGACGCTGGAAACCAAATTTGCACAAAGGTGAAGGTTCAGAGAGGAAACATCGCCGCGTCCAAACATTTGTCCGCGTCACTGCCCTCACGCACACACACAATCTGTCCTTGGGAGGCAGCTCGTTAGGTAGCACACGCCTGAGGGAACGGCTAAAACAAGCAAACACTTTGTCCAGGCCCTTACGGCTGCTAACGGAGCGGATGACACATTAGGCAGAGGGGAGATGGAAACCGACGAGGTGGGGGTCTACGTACATGTGTGCGTGCGTGTTGGGAACGGAGACGTTCAGCTGACTGGGCCCGGCCGCTCCTATTCATTAACCTGCGGCGCAGCTTGTGCCCAAGGCTGGTTAGGGTATGCAACACGAGACCGATCGCATGCTGTGCCGTTCGCTCTCACTCAGCTGTGTTTCCTTCAGTTTGTTTGTTTGTTTGCTTCTTTTCTACAAAGGAGATGGTGCTTCAGTCACAGCTGAATGGATTAGGTGCCCGGCAAGATGCCTCACTCAGACAGTAATGCAATATGCCTTCTTAATTCTGCCTGTCATTTTCTTGTGCTCTATCGCATACACACACACACACGCACGCACACACGCACACACACACACACACATGCATTCACACAGACTGGCGCTCACGCGGGTTTGTTATTTGCGCAGGTGGTAGATAGGGGACACCCGAGTCCTCCAACTTTAATCCATCTAACTTGTGTGTCTGTTGCACCGCCCCCCCCACCCCCCCAGCACACTCTCACACCCTGCCTCATTGTTTCTTTTTTTCCTTTCATATTAATCTCTCACACAGACACACATACAGTATATCTGCAGCTGCCCGCCATCCATCTCACAGGCTCCATCGTGCAGCACACCAAAAGCCGGCAGGCACACTCACTCACACACACGCACACGCACTCGCACACGCATGCACACACACACACACACACACACACACAGATTCAGCAGAAAACGGCAAGATAGCCACAGCACCGTTGGTGCTAATGGTGAGCTTCAGTCTGGCGGATTAGGGGTTTAATCCCTCACAGGCGAGAGGGGCCGAGATGAGATCGCAGCAGCCGGCGCGCAGCGGTCTGATTCTGATGAGCGGCGGTGAGAGCTCCGTGCAGGAGAGAAATGAGTCACTCGGCTATTGGAAAAAATACAAATAAATTAAATAAAAAAAACAGAAACAGTTTGAGCAAACACTTCCGCGGCGATGGCCCCGCTCAGGTCCCACCAGACGGCTCTGTCCAACTGTCCTTTCCCTTTTTTTTTTTTGTCCCTGTCCTCTAACTCCAGGGCGCCGTTCCTCCCCTGCGACTCTCCCACCCCCCCCGCTGAGATTTGTTTGATCTCCGCACCAGGAAGTTTGGATCAGGTTAATTGCCCTCTCAGCGGACGGTGTGAATAGACAGATTAACACTCGGTGCCCGAAATGGAACGAGGAGCATGGAGCGGAGAGAAACGAGAGCGTGTGGGGGGTGGGAAAGGACAAAATCAGCAGAAGGGAGGGGGATGAGTGAAGGCATTTGACGGGGAAAGGAAAAGAATAGGGGTTGTCAGGAGAAAAACACATTTTAGAGGACAGGAAACGAGTTGGTGAGGCGGGAACAGGGGAGAGAGGACAGGTTGATGAAACAGCAGGCTGATGCAGTGAGACGGCGTCAGCTCTATTTCAATTAGTGCCTCTGACAACAAGGCTCATATGATCCCGAGACGATATCATTGTTTTCTTTTCATGTGAATTTAACATTGAAAACACCGCCTGCAACTGTCACCGGAGACCAGAGGGGATAAAAGCGTAAACAAATCTACCTGTTTGACTCCAAACCCACGTCGTTCAGTGCTCGACCACACGCACTCACATTCTGCGGCGTTTGAAGCGGAACAAGTGTGTGCTCATCGATGACATGGAAGAAAAAAACCTTTTAACTGGTTTGAGGCCAGACGACCTTGACAGACAGCACAAAGACACTATGTCTGGGTATAATGGGCTTTGCCGTGAGAGATAAGAAGAGTAACAGAGATTCCAGGATGTCTGAATCCAATCATCGAATCAGCTTTCGCCAGCTGAATCAGGACTGCAAAGAAAAACAATGAGGGTGCAGCTCTGCCGGGCGGTCAGATGGGTTACATGCTCTCTAGCTTAAACGGAAAACGTGTTTGAGGTTTAAACCATCAGAAAAACATCATACCGCTGCACAAGACGATAACACAGCAAAAGATGATGATTGGAACAGCCCCAGGTGAACCTCAAAGTGCGAAGGGAATCTGACATCCCTGCCTCCGTGACGTGCAGATCAGATCTCTGGTATTTCACTATACCCTTGGACACAGACGCTGACCTCTCAATGGAGCGAGATACATTGTTAGATCAAAATGATTGCGTTTGATCCCCCGGGGAGCGAGTACATCTGCGTTACGATTCGTGGCAATGTGCAGAATAGGTGTTGGAGAAGCTGAAAACAGGAACCTGACGGTGGCAGCAGTCAAACAAGTCAATGGAAGTTATTTTCCGGGAAACAATGTACCACAAAATGTCATGTCAGTCAATCTGATGTCAGCAGATAAGATTATATCTAGGTCAGTATGGTGTCTGCAGTCTGCAGCCTCATATGTCTAAACTTTTTTTTTTTCTTTCCATGCTGACTTATCAAAGTTTTATCACCCTTTAAGGTTTGAGGTGGCTGCGGAGTGACAGGTCAGTGGGCTTGGATACTAAACACGGCGCTCACTCCATGTGCCTGTGTACATGACATGGCTGTGACTGATGTGGAACAAAGGCGGTCTGACAACTCAGATCACACTATGGCACACTCTGCTCTGTGTAAAACGGCGTTTTTCAGGCCCTGTCCTCCCTATCTTTGTGTTGTATATATTCAGGGAAGAGCCTCTATTGTTATTTCAGTGTATATGGAAACCCGAGTCTGTCATTCTGTGGCGTGTTTTCAAGGTCATGGATGATAATATTCACAGTCGCAATCGCAACTAAGTCCTGCCCAGAATTTGTACAGTTATTAGTGACTTCAATGACTGTCTGACACTGAGCAACTCTTGCCCACTCCTGTTTTAATCTCTGGAGTGAATGAACTAATCCTGTCTTGAAACTTAATAAAGCTGGACTTGGTTCTGCGTTTTCCATTCCACCGTTGTAAAGATATTCAAAGCTAGACACTCTTCAATGGGCCAAATCAATGACCAGTCCAAATGAAGCAGCGTCGTAAATGCTGCTCGGGGTGGAATAATTCATATTCAAAGCAGGTTCACGGCTTATCAACAAAGCTCCCTGCTGACTTTCCCTTTATGTGGAAATCCCTCTCAGCATTAAAGGAATCCTATACGGTTGGCTGCCGGCCACCAGGTGGGCAGCACAGACTCCTATCTCACTCTCTCCTGGTCGATTCCTGTTTATACCTGGAATCTCATTCTGGTTCAATCCCATACATGTCAAGATTCAGGTATTACATACTTATCATATACCCTTCTTGTGGATGTAGCTCATATTATGCACACTTCAAATGATTATGGTCACATGCTTCATGAAAGGATTTGCATTCAGGGAAGCTGTGGTGCTGTGTGCTCTGTGGGGCTGGCTGGCCTATTGCACCCAACTTTAAACAAAAATAAAAGAAATAAATGGAAATAGCATAAGATGCCCATCCTCTGCCCTCCCCCTCCATCTCAGAGGGGAAGTACCTTGCAGACGGCGGGTCCAGAGCTATCAACCGACCAGCGGAAAAACACTCAACGCGTGTCTCCGCATTTGGCTGAAAGCTTGGCCGCTGCATTTTATACAAGCTCAGAGATGTAAGGAGATCTTCACTGGGGCGGGCAGCTGCCATCACCCCAAAGAGTAGGTATAAAAATATACAAAAATGAACAAGTTTTTGTGCTTTGACAGCAAGACAAATGGTCCCGTTCTGGAAAGGGTTCCATTGCTAAAGAAAGCAAAGCTAAGAAAAGTCCCGCTCATTTAGACTTGTATCGGTATTTTATGCTACCACAGCTACATTTCAGAGCAGTTATGTGATAACAAATCAAACGGGCAGGGTGAGGGGTATTTCTTTTATTCATGAGGATGATGTAGATGTGATTCCCCCACAGCAGCAGCAAAGGTTTGTGTCACTTCTTTCAATCCAGACGTCAAGACCCACACGACGTGCACTTTTTCTGACATTTGGCCCGGACCTTATTGAGTGTTTTTCCTCTCCACTGCCTCGATTCGATCCTGGAAGTTTTCTTTTACGTAAGCAGATGGAGGAAACAGAAGCCGGGCAGCTAACCGATCCTTGCCGACTCCCGTTACGCTCTCGGGTTCTGACGCAGGTGTGTTTGTCTCCTTCTCCCTGCAGCCGCAAGTAACAGGACACGCGGCATCGTGCCCGGGGATTCAAATAGAGTTGTTGATGGGGTGATAATATCGCTGGCGAGAAGTAGAAGAGCCTGTCGAGATAGGCGATCGGCAGTGGCCACCTATTCATCTCCATTAAGTTAATTGGATAAATATTGATCACGCCGATTGAGTGTGCTTTCACAACTCTGGAGGGCAGCAGAGTGAGTTCCTACTTTGCATAGCCATGCAGGTTATCTGCGTCCAGTTGCAAGGTGCACCTCTCCTTCTCTGACTCTTTTCTGTGTGCGTAAACACAGTTCACCATCCAGCATAATGACAACACAGAGCAAGATGCGAGTTCAATGTCATGTTTCAGCTTTCGATTTTGAAATTAGATTGTCGACTAACTGTAAACAGAACAGAAAACATTGGGCCAATGAGGGGCCCAATGTTTTCTGTTGAAAAAGGGGGTATTGAGGGGAATCAATTTGTCACTGAAATGTAGCTGATTAAGTCTTACTTACCTCAGGTCCCATATCAGTGCCACCTCTCCCGGCATTGTTTCACTTACCGGGAGCAGCTGGTCCTGTTTGGACAATTAGCTTTTCTTGTGTTACAGTCACTGCCCTCCTCTGTTCCTTTTATCTTGCCGTCAGTTGCACCCGCCATGTTTTGATACCATTTACCTGTACATTCATTTTAAGTCAGTTAGCCGATACTTTCATCCAGAATGACTGATATATGAACAAACATTCAAGCCATATCACAATAGAAACCTAGCAGAACCCCGCGACAGCTTCTTGCAGATGGAGGGGGTTCCTCTATAAAGGGGCTTCAAATGTGCTTGTGGATGTGACAGCACAAGACAATGTTTGTTTGATGAATGCATCTGTTACGGGGAGTAAAGAATGCTCTGAGAACCGCTTTTCAAGTAAGTAGACCCAGCAATCACTCTGTAGTGAATTGAGGCAGCCAGTGATGTGTCCCTTTTGGTTGGTTGAACACCGGACCCGCTGCCACAATCTGGACCATCTGCAGTGTTGTCATAGTACAAGCCAGCAGTGCCATTAGAAGAGCGTTGTAATAGTCCAGTCCTAGGTCTGTTGGGTTAGGTTCAGGCTCATTTTTTGACGCTGAATTGTGCAGAGCTGCACAACCGGGTGACAGGGGTAACGTGGTCTGAGAATATTAGCTGGTCATTGATTATAACAGCATAAGGAGTCGATACCATGTCAATGTTATGTTGTAAAGCTTATTTGACTCAGAAGAACAACAGTTCTGCTTCAGCCAGATTTAGTCATGAGGTGTTCCTTCACACAGTGTTTGCAAAGAGGAGGTGCCCCAGCGCTGAACCTCGGGGTACCCCTCTGGCAATTTGCTAAGGTGCAGACACGCCGATACCAATGACACTGATATCATATGTGAAGGACAATGTGGACATACCAAACCGTCAGGGTCTCTCCCCTCCCTCCCTCTATCCCTTCTCCCTATACCTTCATCCATTATGTGCAACCACTTATCCTTTGGGGGCTCAAGGGGTCTGGAGCAGACAGCACTAACTGCAGAGCCATTGCTCCCATTAGTTTGCATGAGGAGGTGGGACGGTGGTGCTTCTTTCCGAGTTCGCCTGTCCAGAGATGAAAAGCAATCCGCATGTCTGTCCGCGGCTGTGGTCGGAGGAGCTTATCTTTGCTGAAACATTCGGCAGCCGCGGCAGACAGCCCCTCGCGTGCAAACACTGTGTGAAGCTCCCCCTGTTTACTATACGTTTAAAGGGCAGACAGGCAGTGACGAACGGTGCTGAATCGAGATCACACAAGCCCAGTCAGCATGAATATTGTAGTGTGAAAGCAGGATGGTGGTTCTCCCCAGCAGGCCCCGAGGCAGGACGTTTGATTGATAATCGTGTTTTGACTACTCTAAACGCTGCTCCACTGTTATTACTGATATTTATTTGGCATTTCTTGTGTGTCTTTCTCCTTTAGCGGAGTTGCTGTTGATTTTTTTTCCCACCATGAGTTAAAACAATGGTTTGCTCAGTCACCACTCATCCTGGTTGTGACAGAAGCTATATTCACTGATTTAATCCTCTCCATGCGTGATACAGCACAGCAGATATATAAAGTGCGTGACCTGTGATATAAAATCTTATTACATCTTCCTGTTTGCCATGTTTCATTTGTACAGTTTATTACAGCATTTGAAGTCATAAAACGAAGAGTAAAGCGTAACATCCTTAGCCTGAACACTTTTAAGAACCTCTGAATCATCCATACATGTCCGTGCTGTTTCCCGTCGGCAGACTGTCAGCACAGAATGTTCTCTCTGGGCGACATCGCGGGTTTAATGTACTCCTCGGGTATGAAAGAGATATCATATTCTGACTTGACACTGGTGTTGTGTGTGTGCGTGCGTGCGTGTGTGTGTGTGTCTGTGCGGAAAATAGTGTGGCCATATTGTGGCGTAACATGCAGAATACTGAGGTGACAAATGGCGCTACAAGCACATTTGTATCAGGGGTCAGCTGGCGGAGGGGGGGTCGGTGCACACACCGATGCACACGCAAACACAGGCAAAGGAGAGCAGAGGCTGGGAGAGATTAGAAAGAGCAGCCTCTCACCGTTTGGCATGCAGAGCTATTTGTTTTTTGCACATTTCGGCGGCAGGGCCAGGGTAGCGCTGGCAGGTTGTGGCAGCGGAGCAGCACGAGAGAGACGGCTCCCTCCGCTTGACACCCAACCCATGAAGTCTCCGTGATGGAGTGTGTGCGAGTGTGCGTGTGCGTGTGTGTGGTTGTGGCTCCTGGGTGAACAGGTGGTACACGCATGAGAGCCTCGGCCATTAGTCTGAGCCGATGTGAATGGTTGAAACTCGAGTTGCATTACAAGGGAGATGATCAGCAAGAGTACAAAAGTCGTTTGTTTCTAGCACGTCTATATAAGAGCATAAGGTTTATACTTCACATACACGATGCATCCTACCTAAACTTAGTGTTTACCACTAAAGGCAGCTCTTCTTAATGTAAAATAAAATACGCAATTTTCTCAATTCCCTTTCTAACTCTGACCAGCAGTATTGTTGCAAATATTAAAAAGGTTTTTGTCTTTGTTTTAATGTATGCAGATGCCGGAGTTCCACCGGCTGCCACCCGGATGTTTTAGGCTTTATCTCATGCGACACTGAAAACCTGCACATTAATGCGCATGTATGTTGTCTCGTGCTAATATGCCAGCATGTCGGACCATGGCCGTGGCGCATGCTGCTTTGCATTGCCAGTGGTGTATTTGCATGTTGCATCCCTGTGTAAGCTGGGGCAGCCAGGTGCCCTCGCTGTTAATCAGAGCATCCCCTGTAAACATGTCCGAGTGCTATAATGCATGTCGTGCGGCCACCCCCCCCCCCCCCCCCCCCCCCCAACCGGCTGCTGGGTTTCTGAGGGCTGTGAGGGAATGTTGCACTGCTTTCACAGCCAGGGGCTGGCAGGCGATCAGTCTCAGAGGCAGAACGAGAAGCAGAGAAGAAGAAGAAGGAGAAGGAGAAGGAGAAGGAGCGCAGAGAGAATGTGCTAACAGGAGGTGAGGAAAAGACACTTTCGCCTTCTTGAATCCCCCACACAATGGCCCACAGTGCCCACGGCCGATGGCCACGAGGCAGATCGCATGCGCCGGCCCATTATTTTCTCACTTATTGCGCGTTTCACTCACCACTGAAATAGACCGGTGTGATTGCCGTCTGCCACGGTGGGACAACGAGTGTCCGAGCCAACGGCTCGGACACTGTGCCTCGAAAGTGACCAGTGTGTACAGAGAAATGAAAGCAAGGTTCTCCACAGGAAACACCTGTGACATGTTTCCTTTCGGCCCCCCTTACATCATCTCAGGACACAACAGGGGAATAGAGGGAATGAGTCAGAACACGGACGGCACCAGCGTCACTGATGCCATCATTGTGATAGAGATGATGCTCAGATACAGAGGTATATCTGCCTGAGGCCAGTCCTGAGACTGTGTTGCGGAAAAACCACCACAAAAGGGAAAAAGGAGGAGAAAAGATACTTCCCCCTGGAGTGATTCAGAGTCGGCTTCTCTCATATTTTGGAGGCTTGACAGTGTTGCAGCTCATCGCTCACTTGGACTGGAAAACGCTGCTTGTTAGCGCAGTGCACAGGTGCTCGCATGACAACAAAAACAACTGGAGCCTGGGCAGGGCGTCGGAAAGCCTCCAGAGGAGGGCTGCGGAGGAGATGAAAGGCAACGAAACTTAACCCTGGCTAAACCTCAGGTATACCGTAAGAAGTCTCCGAAACACAAAGCCGGTAGATTGAGAGTCGCGGAGCGTCACAGCTGCTCAGTGCTGAATATCATTATCAGACTGTAGCCGCTGTGAAGCAAGGGCAGTGGAGGCAGTGACGTGGCAAATACAAAATACATATCTAGGAGCCAGCGAGAGGGGGGAAATGTCACAGAGGTGGCACGATTCATATCCTGCTGCAGCCCGGAATGAAGGAATACCCAGGGCTGCGCATAACGCCTATAACAAAGCAGGTTTACTGGCCATTTGTGACTCACTCAGGGCTTAATTGACATACAGTTAGAGAGGACTGACGTCTCTCATAACTCTCTCATGACTGCTCATCGAGAGAGACAGAGACTGGGAAGAGGAGGTCACAAAATCCACCCAACGGCACCCTGAAGTTCACTGAGCTGCACAAAATGAGCCAGAGTGCTGACGAATGCAAATATCTGCTTTCCGGGTAGTCGCATCCAGCTGCGAAATGGCTTGCAGCGTCGCGGAACGGCATTTCCTGTTTTATTTTGTAATTTATCTCCTCATAGGATTATTACTCGTCTGCCTATTACCAGGCTTTGTTCCATTTGTTTTCCGTTCGGCCGAGGCATGCAGCCTCTGTGTCCAACCCATCTGTGATTTGGTGAACACGCACGCTGTATGAGCATACCTTGGGCAGCTGGAGTTATGTGCTCTGCTCAAAGTCCCCACGGCAGTTTTGATTTTCATCCAGCCTGTGTAGCTGATTAGTTTCTCGTGCTTGTTGTCGCACTTCCTCTGCTTCCGGGTCCATCTGTTTTGCACTGCGCTTGTATTTCCTTTGGATTTATCTTCCAGATATTTGCCTTTTAATCAGCTTCAATTATAAGGGCTTGTTTTTTTCTTCTTTTTTTTTTCCTGCAAACTTGCCTGCTGTTTTGGTTTGCATCTGGGTCATCTTTTGAACTGATAAAAGCTACGTACAGATGTGAGGGCGGCATCATCCTTCTAATCTAATGCTGAGCCAGATTTTGGGTTATTCCCCGAACCGCAAACCGTTTCTTTCAAGATGGGGGGCGAAGGAAGATTAAAAAAAAAGTGATCAACTAAAAGCGGGTCTCTGATCAGGTCACAGAGTTGTTGACAGAGTGATAGAGCTTACATTTTCTCATATTTGGATGTAAAGTAATGTAAAAATGATAAATAAAAACATTTTGCGTAATAACTTAATGACTAACTTTGTGAGCGGTTCATTCACAGAAAGCATTGCCATATGTGTTGACAAAATTCATTTTATAAGGGCTGAGAGTTGGAAATCAATGGCCTGGGTGCACATTAGAGCAGGAGGGAGTTTGAGCCTACCTGCAAAAGGATCGATGATCGTTTTCCTCTTGCATCAGAAACAGAAAAGCACAAGTTTGTTTGAGCGAATATGTAAAGTGAGCTATACCGTGTGACCAGGCTGATTGTTTGTGGGTGGAGAGCAATGCATCAGTGATTCGTCGCTCGCATGGTGTGCCTGGACAGAACTGTGAGCGCCTCCTCTCGGTTGTGATTGAAGCTGGTCTGAAGCTAAGAGAAGCCCCAAATTTAGACACACCTGTAGCCGGTCATGAGACATGTTGAGGTGGATTCAGAGGCTCCTGGAGTCTGACATAGAGAAAGTCAGGCAGCAATGCCAATATCCAGCAATGCCATGAAGTCAGAAGACGGGTGGGGTTTTTGGCACAAAATGAGCAGGTTTGCGCAAATGAGTTGGCACCACAGGGAATACGGGTGCAAATCAGAATTATGATTGTGACTGAATTCTAAATTCATAGTGCATATGCCAAAGTAGTTAATTATTTGACATGGCGATTAGTGATGGAAAAGACAAACAATCATAAACGAAATATCTGATACTGGTAAATTCATATGAAATAACTTAACTAACGATACAACCATTCATGCAACACAATTCAGAAATTAAACTGATTATAAAGATTTTGCTTTTCCTTGATCATTCCCTATTGGCTATTTCTGTTGCAGTTCCGCAAAACATAGGAAAGAGAATGAGGTTCATGTAACCCTAGCCCAATCAAAGGGCTTCCTACATATTGTGGGCAATTTGCATAGCAGATATTTTTACTGGAAGGCCAAACGGAGAGGATAAAAGGAGAGGCAAACAAAGCAAATAACTAATTTATAATTCATAGATTGATAAAAAAAAAAAGAATAAACAAAACTTGTAAGCACATTTACAATTGCCTGTTGCCTGCTTTTTATGCGGCCCTGCATACATACACATTCATGCCTCCGGAGCGAGCTATAGTCCCTGTTTGCTCACCAAAGGACACACACGCACACACACATTCATGCGGTCTTGCCAATTCCCCCTCTGTATCCACAGCTCCCATTCCATCCTCTCTCTCCCATCCTGAGCTCAAACAGCAGCGCGACTTAATTCCCACCCCGGATCACAACGCGCGGAGTGGAGAGCCAGCCGCGAGCAGAATAATAAGAGGCAAGAGAGCAGAGGATCGCGGGAGAGCGTACGCCTGTGTCTGCGCGTGGAGCCATGAACTCGGCTCTTCATCATTCCCGCGCTCCCAGCGCGGGGCTCTGTCATCAGGCGGCCGAGCTGCAGCTTTGCGGACAACAATTAACCTTCCGCGGTGGAACGGCAGCGTCTCATGCGAGGAGCAGCCGGAGTCCGTGTTCGTTCCGGGGTCCCTCATGTGCAGGCCATCAATAATATATTACACCCGGCATCTACACTATGGCCTCGCGTCTCCATTGATTCAGATAAATGGGCTAAATAGAAAACTATGAGAGGAAACCGGAGAGCGGAAACAATTGATCTGTCGAGGGTCCGCCTGAGCGGGCTGGTTGGTCCTCTCTCACTCCCCCTGCTGTTGCAACACTAGGGTCACTATACGATTCTCTATTGAGGGCTTCACTCGTCTTGCGTAGGGCTGATAGCTTAGCTGTTGTGACTCGACGACGCGGAAAGATCAGTTTCGATGATGAAAAGTCAATAGCGCCGAATGGTCTGATATCTCAGGATGCATGTGGGGGTCCAGTGGCTGGTTAGCACAGCTTAACATAGGACAGTGGGCTGGATGGCAGGCACAAAGTGGCAGTGTTGCTCAGGACGCACAGGAACAGATGGTTTCCGTAAACAGGGCGAACTGATTGAGGTTTAAGCTTTCAGTTTTTCCAGTAAAAACACACACACACCTGCAGTCCAGTCCTAACCTGGACTTCCAGTCACTGCTCATGACACAGTGAGCTGCACCTGCTGCTCTGAGCTGCCCAGCGGCATCACGTCCTCCTCACCCCTCCGATTATTCACTAAGGTTTTATTGCAGTCTAATTTTTTCTTTTGTTCCTCCCTTTCATCCCGCCATCTTCCTCTTCACTTCATCTGCCGGCCCGATCTGACTGACAGCATTTATCTTCCCCCCTGATCCTCTGCACGCAGTGTTTGGGCATCATGTTACCTGCAGACTAAGCCAGTTTTTCTCTCTCTCTCCCCGTATTTCCAGTATTTATGCAAAGCCGAGCTACTCGGCTGCCGGCAAAGACTCCCTGGTAATCTTATCTGTCTCCTTAACTCCATATAAAATAAATAAATGCGCCACACAAGACGTCAAACTATCTGCTGACAAGCTCTGTGGCGATGAGAGCCGGACCGATGCGCGTTGAGGGTGTGTTTCGTTCGAGTGTGTCCATGTAGTTGTTGTGTGCATGGCGCCAGCTTGTACAACAGAGAGCGACAAGGGTTTTTTTCCCTGTTTGAAGCGCACTCTTTTGACCCCAGGTGGTGGAAGACGTTCAAAGCGTAGCCCGGGCAGAGGAAAAGTGTGTGTGTCGCATGTGTGCATGCGTGCGTGTTTGCATGTGTGTCTGAGGGAGAGACGCAGGGAGATGAAACATGACTTGAATTGCTTGAGCACCCTGAGGAAAGCCTGGAGAAAAAAAAAAGAGAAACCCCGCACTGCTTGCATCAGTCTTTCTCCCCTTCTTCCCTCATTGTCCTTTCATCAACTCGCCTCTGTTGCTTTCCAGGTTTCCTTTTCTTCTCTTCTTAATCACCTTTCTCTCACCCCTCCCACCTCCCCCCCATGCGCTCAAGTTGCACTGTTGGGCACACAATGACGGGGGGCGGGGGTTGTATCAAATTGCAATTAACCTGCAACCGTTGTACACACTGGTGAGCGGCGCGGAGAGGCCGCCAGGCGCATCACCGTACGGCTGGGCAGAGCTGCTCTGGGAAGGCAGAAGAGGCCAACTGCTCCCTCTAATTGTCACGGAAAACTCTCAACAAGGCAGCGCAGGGCTGGAGGCGAGCTGGCTGCTCCTCCGAATGATGGAGGGGGGGTGGGGGGTGGGGGTGGGGGGTGCACTGAGCCACACTGAAAGTGAGAGAGAGAGAGAGAGAGAGAGAGAGAGAGAGAGAGAGAGAGAGATTGAGAAAGGAGGGACGGGACGCTTTAATGAGTCATCGACTCTCACCAGCCACTTGTTTTTTTGGGTTTTTTTTTTTCGAGGCACTTTCCCCAATTTCCCTTCCCTTCTATCCGCTAAACAAATTAGTTCTTGTTCCTCTTCCGAGCACATGAAGTAAACAATATCGGGGAGCAAACCTCGCCGACCACAGTAATTGGCTCGTTTGTATCTCTCTGCTTTTACGTCTTCATTTCATTTTTCCCCGACATTATAGAAATGATAAACAAGCCGGCTGCTGGCGGACTCTCTCCGCTGACGTGTGATTCGCAACTTTTTTCGCTTTCGAGGCGGGAGGTAATTTTAGCCCAGCGTCCTCCCCCTCAGATGGTCAGCGTTCTGCCCCGGCGTTTGTCACTCATCGTGACGAGCTGTCTACCTTGAATCCGCGTCCAGCCCGAGGCAGAGGAAACCGCCAGCATCCCAGAGGGAACCACCAAAGAAATAAACCGCGAATGCGCAGGCCGACACGAATGATGCAGAAGCTGAGCCGACGTCCGCAGCGGCGCCTGCCGGATCTCTCCCTCTATAATCCAAGCACATGTCTGTAGACACACACACACACACGCACACACACACACACCATTCATTCCCATTCTAACACTCAGTCGAAGCTGGGACCGTCTCGTTATGAGGCGACAGCACTAGCTCATCCACTGTGTGACCTTCTTGTAGTCCATGATATTATACGAACGTTGCATTAATCACCACATCAAGCCCAAATAAGACCCAAAAGAGAACAGCATTTGGTATTGACAAATTTTGGATAATTCTGTCATGTTTCGAGAAAATCACACCTGCGATTATTTATTGTATTGTAAGTCAAGCAAGCTACTTTCAAACAGAAAAAGCTCAAAATTGTCGACCAAACAAATCACCGATTTGGAGGTTTGTTTAGAGATGGTCTGAAGTTGATTTTGTTTGTGGTGCCATGAAACCATGAAATAAGTGTAGAACTCGACCGTTTGAGTTTAGCAAAAGGACTTTCCCATTTGTCCAATCCTTTCCAATTTTACTGAATAAAACATGTCAGAGCCTGAACATGTACAGTCCAACTAAAGCGAGCACGGACGGGCAGCACCAGCTGACTTCTCGCCCGGGAGTCGTGTCTATATCCAGTCCGTCTCTTTGATTATTCCAGCTATCAGTGAACAGGCAAAGAGTCACGTATCACACGCCTGAAATGGTACACTGAAAGGAACTGAGGATCCATAATAATCAGATGATCAAATGAGTTCCGCTCCCTGGGTCCCAGGCTCACTGTGACATACAGTAAATGCAGAGTTTGCACTCTGCGGCTTTGCTGTTTCGGAACGCCGTTCCCATTGAGGCCAGGCCTCGTTATATACACCATAGCTTCCCATCACAGGCATCTTAAAGATCCCTTCTGGATACGGCACTTTGTTTCTATGGGCTGATTCAATTGTTCAGCTGACAAATGTGGTGAAGCCATCAAAAAATACAATGTTACAAATGCAATATATGCAAAAGGAGAAAATAACAGCTATCCCAGAAGCTGCTTTTTGTTTGATCGTTCTGATTTTGCTCTTTATGTGAACGAGCACTGGGAGGTCTGGGAGCTACTGCCGTATAAAGACAATGATGCATAAAAACAGGTCAGCAATCACAGGCTGATTCATACAACTGCAGTAGCACGCATACATAACACACAGATGTGCACTTGCCATGTAGGTATTGATTGTGTCTCCTCTATCCCCTAGTTTTAGGTTTCCTCCTACAGAACATCCATTATTGACATCAGAAATGCGTCAACGGTGCGGATTGCGATCCGGAGGACAGCAGCTGCCTCCCAAAGTGCAACAGCCCGCCATGATTTGCACCGAGAAAACACATCAGCCAATGTTAGGTTTTGTTAAGTTCCCCTGGGTGTGAGTGAGACCGAATGGTGTTTGTGCCCTGCAATAGACTGCAATAGCAACTTGTCCAGGGAATATTCCCTGTCTGTACCCACCCCATAGGCACTGGATGACCCCCCCAGGAAAACACAAAGTTCGGCACGTAGAACCATGGATAGTTGAAGTTTCTTTGCACCCCTGTGTATCCTTGTGGACAGACAGTAACAGAGCATTTCTTCTTTTTCACAGGGGCCCTCCCATGTGTCTGTTTGGTTTGGGGATGAGAGGGAGGCGCCACCAGAAGCAGGACTGAAGTTCTCGTCTTTTAAGCCCAGTGTTTGAGAGCTGCTCTCATCGCCTGTCTGAGATTGCGGAGTGATGGTTAATAATTCACACGGGTAACAAGAGGTCCATAAAGGCTTGCAATGATACAGCAGAGGAGGGAGGGAGGGAGCTAGAGAGAGAGAGAGAGAGAGAGAGAGAGAGAGAGTATCTGTTTTAGAAAGTGAGGTGTGTGCGTGGGTGGAAAAAAGTCTCCTCTCCAGCTCACTCACCCTCTCTCTCTCTGAGAGCAACAGACAGCCAATGAGATGTATATGTGCATATGTGCTTCTTTGTGTGTGCGTGTGTGTGTGTGTGCGCGCATTAGCTTGCTCATACACGCGCATGATGCAACCATGCAAGTGCTCCATGTGGGCAGATAAGTCACACAGAGGATGTGAGAGTGGAAAAAGGTCGAGGAGTTGTTTACCAGCAGAAAAGAGATGCAGTGGGTATCCCCTGTGTAATGGACTGTGTGTGTCTACGTGCGTGTGCGTGCGTGTGTGTGTGTGTGTGTGTGTGTTTTGCTTGGTGACTAAGAATACTTTTGAGTCTGTCACATTGTTTTGGGGGAAGTGGCAGAATGCTTGGCAGACAAAGCAAAGCATGTTGAAGATGTGAAAATGAACGATTTTACCGGAGGATGACCGCATGAGAGATCCCTCTAGATAATGAGAGCGACAGACTCTCCCAGAGGAGCCTCTTGTCTCTTTCCTCCCGTTCCGTCTCGCTGAGAGCACTCTGCTTTAACGCAGAGTGGAAGGCCTCTCCGCCGGCCTCATCGTGTCAATCAAGGGAACGGTGTGGTCAGTGGAGAAACAAGGCCTTGCTGATGGCTTTCGATTCTGTCACGTTTTACCCACAAGATGGTGTGTCATGCAGTAGTTAGAGTGAATGTGTGAAATTGTGGTTTTTGAAGGATTTTGTTATCCCTCCGTTATTTTTTCTATTCTATTAATATTCTCACCCTTTTCAGTTTTGTTAAGCCTTTTAATCAAACATGTTGCTTGGTGCTTGGATGCAGTCTTCTGGTCTCTTTTCAGAACCAAAAATCTGTGGAAAAAAGGGGGTACAATAAGCAATCACTGTTGTTGTTTCATACAGCAAATCTGTCACAGCAGTAAAGCACAGTGTGTCCGTATTTGTCTTATTTTTGTCCCTGTATTTTCATCCCTCTTTGTCGTCTCCTTTCACGCTGATATAGCTATCGCGAATGGTTTACCCTCCAATGCCTGGACCTATTAAAATGATGAGATCTTGTGAGGATTTGGTCCATTTAGGGAGCTCCACTCCAAAAACAGCGAGGAAAGGGGCATTTTGTTCCCTTGGAGATGCACAATATCTCCATTTATGAAGCTGTAGGAGTTGCACTCTTTCTAGTGTTCCTGGTGAGACCAAACTTTTAAAGTTGCAGGTTTGCATGCACCCTTTTATCTTATCCGCTTGGTGGGGCACAGGACTGTGAGTACAATGCCGATGACAGCAACATTTCTCTGTGATAATGACGCTGCAATCACAGTTTAAAAAAAGAAAAACATGCTCTGCACTTTCCCTGTAATCAGAATCAGTGTGTTTGTCAAGCGTCAAGTGTTTGGTCAGATATCGATTGACAGCGGCAGCTCCCCGATCCTCCTTGCCAACGAGCAAACAGACCAATGACAAACGGAGATGCGTCCGAATTCCTAAACAGGGTGCAGTGCATTACCTCACGCCCAACGGAAAGAGCAGAGCCAAGACCGCAGGCTTCTCTTCCCGGATTGTGCCGTTTACTGCACTGAACCTGACCGATAAAAAAAACCTTTGCCTGTCTCACTATTTATAACTTCTCCACCAAGTGCTCTCACCACTCTGCGTGACTGTCTGCAGACATCGCGCCACGAAAGCTCTGGGCCGACCGCAGACTGAGCCGTGGACACGCACGCTCTCTGCTCCGGGCAGCTCAGTGGAGGGATCGTTTCCGCGCGTAATGCTATGCGTGTTACATCCGCAGCATTGTTGTGTAAACACGCCGCGCGAGCGATTTCCCGACGCGACAGTGATTCCTGCATGACGGGGAGGTGTGATTGGGCATGAGAGCGCAGCATTAAGGGCTTCGCACGTCGCGCAGCTGCCATATGCAAGGCCCCCCCACCCCCCCCTCCGTTCTGTATCCCGACGTCGACGCTGCTATCGCCAACGGACTCTTTTTGCATCCCAAACCTCAGAGGAACAATGAGGAGACAGGAGACCCATGCTAAACAGGCTTGCATTTCCCAGCCATAGCCTTTACGCTCCTCCTCCCTCTCATCGCCTCTCCCACCCTCTCACCTCCGTCACGTGGCCTCTCCTCCTCCTCGCAAGTCCTCTTTCTTCCCCTCCTCTTGACACGTCCTCCTGCTCGTCTCCCTCTCTCATCTCCCCTGTCCTCCCGCCCTCCAGCCGTCAGCCATCTCCCTCAGGGTGAGGCGCGGGTGACACGGCCGCCCTTGGATCTCAAGAACCGGGCAGATTGGATTTTTTAAACTTTTTTCAGACAGGGTGATACACACACACACGCACATACTCTGAGCACCGTGATGCATTACATATGCACAGAAGCACCCCGGGGTCACAGTGATGTTTTTATTTAGCGCAGATACTTTTGCTTTGCCTGACATTGTGTTTTGCATTCTCCTGCCATACTTCTGTATTTGCTTTCCAGTCTTGGAAATTTCGTTTGAGTTATAACAAATTGTACAGTTAATCTATTCAGACTTTAACCCACTAGCGGCTGTTTTGTTTCCCAGGCCTTTGTGTTTTGTCCTGCCTAAACCCAGGACCTGTCTCACGTTCACTCCCAGCTCCTCACCAAACTAAATTCAAGGGAGGTGTGCAGATGGCGATATTATCTTGGCATGCACATCGCAGAGATGACCTTTGCTTAAATCTCTATCATCCCTGAGCTGTGGCTGTGCTGCTTAAAGATGGACACCATCCAGCTAACGCAGTGCCATAATATGCAAATGGGCGCTGCATCCAGGGCCACCGGTGGACATCAGCAATGAGGCGTAACCCCTGCAGACTGAGGAGGGCTGCTGATGGACGTTCTGCCTTCTACTCCTCGAGTAATCGTGGGAGGAAACCAGTTTGATGCCGATGGCAGTGAAGGTTATGACCCATATCATCATCTCCATCATGGCTGTGTTTGGCCATGATTGCCCCCCCCCCCCCTCCCTCCACCTCCTCCTCACGCGACCCGTGCAATAGCCGCTCTCTGGATCGTGTTCAGTGGCACGTGCGGGCCCTTTGTGCTGTAAACTTCTTTGCATATAAAAAGCCATAATTACCTCACCTGAGAGCAGAGAATAGCTTCCTCCTGAAGATTAATAGTCTGAGGAGATACAATGGAGTCCCAGTGTTGAACTTAACTGCCAGATTAGACGTGGTTTAATTTGAATCTAAATTGAGGCATGAAAAGTGCCTGAAGGTGGAGGAGAAACTTGTTTTGCACGAGGAATACGAGCTAAGTAAAATGTTATACAAAATTGGAGCACAGTGAAGTTGAGGGTGTTGAACTCAATCTAATCCTGAGCTAATTTCTGAGGAAATGGAGAAATTGGGCGTGTGAGTGTGAAAAGGATTGCCAGTCTCCAGCTAACACTAAGCACTGAACGATGCCATGCCAGGGAAACCTGTTAAATGCGGTACTCGGGTGGTTCCCATGGAGAATTATTCCTTTGCACAGTTTTCCAGTGTTTGGTCTCGGTAATAAAAGCATCTGCAGAGTGAGTAAACGTGAATGTAAAAATGTACGGGTGTGCGTTTTCTCTGTGCACTCATGATATTTTCATCACTTTCAGAAGCGTCCAGAACGTCCCCCATTTGTCTGATGACATTGTCGCTATAGGATCAGATTGCATACACACGGCCGCCTGTGTCTGACTTGTTGGGGTTTGTTCTGCTTCACGCAGCACGACAGAACCTAAATCAGAAGCAGACAAAGAACTGGAGCATCAACAGGACGTGACAAGTTTTTCAGAAACGGTTGAGAGTCACACACACACACATTGTACATGCCTGCACCTCTGAGCCATGCTTTTGCGATCCTGTCTGAGTTTAGCGACCACCTGTGGCACAATGACAAAGTGGACGCCTCCCTCCCTGTCTCTGTCAAACCAACCTATGGAGTCATTTTCGGAGGCTGAGGAGAAACAGTAAAATCAGAAACTCGTGTTAAACATTTTCAATATCATGTTGTGGTTCTAGATGCGACTGACTTGAGCAGAGCTCAGTCTGTGGTAGTGAAGCTCACAGCTTTCTCAGTATTGACCAGCTCAGCTGCGGAGCCCGTATAGCTGTAGACACACCCATCGCTTCAGATCTGCCCACCATGCACCATCATTTCTCCTACTCTATACTTAATGGCACTGTGATAATAGAATATGCCACCAGTTTTATACCGTTCATCAAAACCATTCGGGTCTCTTTCAGTCAATTCAGGCTGCATTCTGACAACAAGGAGCCTGTAATCTGATAGTGAACAATCACGGTCACAGTCAGAAGCAAACTATCCAGTTTAATGAAAAAAGCAATCTTCTTTTTCCAATTCTGTTTTCTTGTGCGTCTCCTCTTTGTGATGCCAGATCAACTCCATTCTGGCTCGTAAAGCTGGTATGCCATTTTGTTGAGGGGGAGCCAAAGGGACTGACAGTATTAAGATACATCTTGTTTTCACAGCTTTTATTTTACACCTTCGAGTTTATAAAAAAATAAAACACACACACACACACACACAAAACACAGTCTAAACACCTCTTTGGATTCATGTCTACATCTTCCATTCTTTTCTTGTTTGCCTTTAGCTCAGCAAATCATCTCCTTATTTCTTGGTCCTGTCTCATCTTATTTTATTTTGCATTATATCAGTCTGTGTGTGTAGATGCACGTTGTGTTTGTCTCCAGATCTACATGTAGTTTGCAAACAAGAACTTTTCTTCGTTGCCCTGCTTGTTTTCATTTTTTCATTTCATTTAATTTCTCAGTCCCCAAGGGAAATCCTGCTGATGTTGAGGATCAAATCTGTATCCTCCCATTGTAAGACAGATGCTCTGACCTCAGGGCCTTGAATGCCCCTCGATTTATTTGTGCATTACAGGGGCAAATACTCTCTGTTCTCCATGTCACTTGACATGCTGAATCATCTGTCCCTTGAAGAAATCATCAAAAGCCACCGTTCTTATATGAATGTAGGTGCACTGATCCTATAAAGAAAAAAATATATCGGAGAAGTAGGCCACAGATTCAGATTGTGGAAGATTTGCCTTTTGCTTCTTACTGGGAAGAAGCCCGCCCCATCCCTTACAGTCCAAAAGCATGCTCTAAGGTCAACTGGAGAAGCTAGATTGTCCCTAGGTGTGAGTGAGAGGGTGAATAGTGTGTGTCCTTCCTGACTACATCCATGTAAACGTCACGTTTGCAATCTCATCCTGGTTGTAAAGTAATTGTACATATATTGAATTTCCGGTAGATCGGGCTCATACAGAGCTCTCCTGTCACCTTTCCAAGAATCCAGTTGTTGCTATTGTCCGTTTACCGGCCGGCTGCTGTGTTGTCTGGCTCCACTCTTACAGCATCTTCCTTCCACGTAACATGACACTTGCCGAACTGCCTTCTCAGTCATGATAGACAGCAAAAAAACACCCACACGTCTAGGCAACACACACGCGCACACACACACACGCACAAATGCCAAAAAACATGAAAAAAGATCGGCAAAAAACATCACAGACAACAAAACCTGTCATCTTCACGGAGCTAATGATTCCAAAATAAACCTGAGCCAGAACAAGATGATGCAAAAAGAGCTGCGTGGCCATCTGTGGATTTGCTCTTCAGATGGAGAAATGTCACCAGGAGCGTAAGAAAACGCGAACTCGGCGGGGGAGCATTTGGTGAAGCGAGGGCGTCCTCGAGGACACCTGGAAAACGTTCCCTGCTCCTTCAGCTACAGCCGCCGCAGGAACCTGGAACAAACCCTCTCTATCATGAGACATACGGCAGCAGAAACAGAGTGTAGACTAACTCGCCCGGGGGAGGGGGGGGGGGAGGGGGGGGGGGGGCTAGGGTCAATGCAAATAGACCCATTTATTTTTAGACGGTCTCAGCTGCACTGCACGCACTTTACATTTTGCCCTGTGATGTGGTGTCCGACCCGCACTGCCCTGTTCTGATCTCCGCTGTGGCTCTGACCGGGTGGTTGGAGTCGCGGGCCAGATGAGACCATCCATCAGAGGGGTTTGATCTTCCCCGCTCTTCATGCTGCATGACTCCGCACCGAGCCTTCACGCCATCTGGCCGCTCCAGGCCTGCTTTACCCCTCGCACCCGCTGCACACTGCTTACAGAGCAGAACAAAATTGCATGCTCTTACCGAGCCGAGAGGCGGACCAGCGGTGGCATGACACTGCAGGATATCACAAATGTTACTTCAGATTTCAGATAAGAAAATGTACCTTGAATTAAATTTAGGAAAAGGTGAGTCACTAAAAAAGCACTTAGTCTCAGCAGTGCAAATGTTACCAGACAGTTGCCAGACAAACCAGTCACATCAGCAGAGGGGCATCGTTAATAGATATCAAAAACATCACTGGGATTGAATCAGGAGACTCCAATGAATCTGATTCTCAAACTCCCACACGCTTCATTGTATCACACATAGATAACTTTCTGCATCTTTGAAGCTCAGAAATATCCGCTCCGAAATGTGCTACTCCCTCACATTGACAGCAGGGCTGATCTGTGACGGCGGATCAGAAATGAATGAAAATCTCTTCCTGTGTTCCTCCTCCAAACAAACCTTGCAGCCTCATCCCATCTGGAATTCACCTTAATTCAGACAGCAATACATGAATTAAAAGATTTTAGTGTTGCACACAAGGGCATTTCTTCTATTTGTAGGATCTCTCTAGGTTGTCACTATTACCCATAGTCAGAAAATACTTTAAAATGTTATGTTAAAATTTCATGGAACCTCATGAAAACATTTTTGAATTCCTTGTTTCATTCATGCAACATCGCAAAAGCATCGTTGACAATAATGAAATCTAGGAAACCTTTACATTTATAGCCACAACTAAGCAGCAAAAAAAAATACATTTTTTCATTTTTCGTAAATGTGGGACCAAAAAAAGTTAAAAGTCCACAGTATTCAATACAGCGTAGCAGCGGAAGAAACTTGTCAAAACAACAAATGCATCCGGTCATTTTCAAAATAAAAGCACCAATATACCCCTATCTTAACTGAGATGGCATAATGCGCAAGGAAGAAGACGGATGAGGAACTTTTAATCAGCGGTGTAGTGAAGCAGCTATTGCAGGTTGAGCCTGATGTGTGTGTGTAGTCTGCGCGGACAGGTATGTGACGGCACCGGGGTGCTGCATGTAACAGCCGAGAACAGAGCGAGAGAGAAAGAGAGAGAGACTGCAAAATCCAGCAGTACCCACCCCCCACGTGCTGTTTTCTCTGGCATCTGGGGCAACGGTCCGATGACGCAATTGTCACCGCAGTCACGCAAGAGCCGGCCTGCTGCGTGACGTCATCGGCGATGTCGCGCCACCCGACTCCGCGACGCTTTCCGTGGCAGCTTTGTCCACGTCGCGCGACAAACAGAGCCTCGTTATGTAACATGCTTCTGAAATCCGAAGCAAAGCCTCCAGTTGAGACATTTCCTACATTCTTAGCAGACACATACACAGAGGCAATGAGTTTTTTGTTTCTAAATCGAAGCCCTTTTTTCACTTCTAAATTTAGGGGGATCTGAATTTTTAACGACGTTACATAAATTGCTATTATGTTACTACAGTACCTGAGCCGTCTTTTCTGCTCCTCCCTCTGGGTGCTCCATCCCTCTCCTCCTCCTTGCATCTCTCTGCTCTGTGCCCGTCTGTGACCTAGGAAAGAACTCATCCATCTCGGGGGGTGTGATCCCATCCCGCTGTGCCCGGCCTGCCATTACATGCCTGACTGTCCCGGACTGTCTGACCATGAAGCAGCTCTAAGCCCGCAGCCACCGTCTGGATACACTGCATCTCCCCAAAGGATTTGGTCTGAGTTGCACTTTGTTTCTCCCTCCGGTGCTTTACATTTGGTGCTTCTGCTTTTAACTATTTTGCATCTTCTCTCCTACTTTCACATCTTCTCTCCTATCTTTACCCCCTTCATTTTTGTGCTCCGACTTATTCTTGTGAGGCTAAAGAACATCACTGGGTTGGAGGACGATCTGGTTGTCAACTTCCCTCAAGACATTGAGGGACTCAAGACATCCTCTGTTTGTGCAGCCTGCTGCCACCTCTCCCTCTGAACCCCACCAACAACAGAGTCTGACCATTGTTGTAAAGTCCATTTCAGAAACAGTTCTGGTTAAGAATGAACAAAAGAATCAAGTCTACATTAGTTTTTGTTGACAACATAAGAGATGTGGCTCTCCTATTCCACAGCTGAGGAAATTTCAGTGTCTCTGCTGCTTAAATTGGTCCCATTAATATGAGCCCATCTGCGTGCTTCAGGCTACAATAAAATGAGTCCGATCAGTCTTTCCATCCCTCTCTCTTGCTCATTTTTCTTTTCATTAGTGGTGGTTCTGCCTTCATTACAGGCCATGTTTCTCTTCTGACAGCTAAGGTGCTGGGAAATAAATTCTAAGGGTGGTGGAGATGTAAAAAAAGAGCTGGATAATGTTGACTCTCAGGGATTAAGGTGAATTTACAGAATAGCAAGCAAGCGCATGCAAGTAGGGAACAAAGCTCTTTGAAAGGAACACACTGCCACTGCAGCTCATGCAGAATCAATGGTATATTATTGATGATGCAGCTTGGAGGTAGATTTCTTTCCCCCCCATCATGTTGTCAGTTTGAAGCAGCAACTGAACACTGGGATCAACAGTGAAACGTGAGGCCTGTTAGAGCTGCATTGCCCAACAGAGTGAACGTCTTCAATGCTCAGCTAATTGAGGATCGGAAAGGCTCTTTCACACCATCAACAATAAATGTCAGTCCATCCATCTGTTATCTTACTGTAGTCACATTGTGCCTTAGGGTCCGCTTGTGTTAAACCCCAGCACATCCAGGACAAAGGCAGGGATATTCACCTGGTTACACACACACATGCATACACACACACACACACACACACACACACACACACACACACACACACACACACACACACACACACACACACATATGAATTCTTTATTTGAACCCACCAATCATGTTTCTCACAGACAGGATTCAAATATTTTCAGAGGTGAAATACAGCTTTGACACTCATGGGTACAAAAAATATCGCCTACGCCACACTATTACTGCTGATACAGAAGAGAACTTTGCAAGTCGTTTGGATTTCCCTTTTGTTAGTCCTGCCAGTCTTAACCCACAATAATTGATTTGTGGATATGCCCCAGGCTGCCAAATTTCAATGCCACCACCTTGCATGCAAATCCTAGATCACTGATCTTTGCAAGAATTGGCTGATACTTGGTCATCTTATCACCAAAGGCCATGTCCATATACCTCCAGGACCAGCACAGCACTTGCTTTCTGTCTCACGAGATCAAAAACACAACATCATGAGTGTTATGAGTGTCATCAGTGCTGTTAAACCAATCTGGCACAACACTTGAGTGTTTGTATATAGACACATTCACTGGGAAGAGTTTTTGACAGAAGTGGCAATAAGATCAACAATACGGTTGTGACGGGCAGTATAGAGCCCCTTGTACACTATTAACTCTCATTCTCACAACTAGGGGCAGTGAAGAGCCTCCAATCAACCTTAACATGTTTCTGGAAACCAAAGTTACCCCTAAAAATAGCCAGACAAAAGGACAAAAGGAGAACACAGACCCACGATCCAAAGCGGATTCACTCAGACCTAAGACATCAGTGCTAATCACTTGATTCATTTGTTTATGCTGTTTGTTTGTGTAAGCTGTCTTGAGACAACATTGTTGAGAACTGGTGCTTTAAATAAGGTTGACTGGCACCGCAGTGACCAAAACCTTTTTACCTTTTACCTTTTTACGAGTCTTTTCTTCATGGTATGAGCATCACTGATAAATGTTCTCAAGGGCTTTAAAGTCTCAGAGTTAATTGTTTTCAAGAGAAACACTGCTGCTGGGCATCAATGCCAACAACAGCTAAACAGACTGACAGTGTGATTCACAATTCAGTTATAGTGTGTTACCTGCAGAGTCTTCCTCGGGTGTGTCCAGTGCACTGCATCTCAGCCTGACACAGACTTAAACCTGTTTTCGGACGAGTTAAGAATACTCAGTGGAGATGAAAAGTGGACGCTGCAGTCTTTCACAGCATGACGACACACCATGATTAATACATGGAGCAGGACAGTGTGCAGCACATCACAGACATGAAGTGCAGGTGGACTGTTTTAGCCCAACTCATCTATCATTAATACAAGCAACTGTATGGACAGACATGTCGGATGATGACCTGATGGAAGCGTGGATCGAGAAACAGGGAGGTAGGTGATGGCAGGCAGCCAGGCTGCTCCATTATGGTTACTATTAACAGTGAAATTTCTTTCACAGGTAGTTATGTGTCCAGCAAGGTGTTTAGATACTACCATCGGATACACAGAGAGGCTGCAGTTTGACTTATATTCCACTTGTTTTTAATGGATCATGCATCAGCCAATAAGCTATCCATGTTGCAGCAGATGGTTTATAACTGTTGAACTCATTCAGAAATCATAAGTGTGTCTCAATGCAGGTCCTCAAGGGCCACTGTCATGCATGTTTTAGATGTTTCCTGTGGCGGGACACCTGATTGAGAATGTGCTTCATCATCTGGCTTCTGTCAAGCGTGATAATTGGCTGATCATTTCCAATCAGGGTTTTCAGAGCATAGGAGAACAATGATATTGAATTGAATGAAAAAAGGACAATCTTTATTTGTCAAATGATTTGTCGCTAACAACTAAGATGAAGTCCATTATTCATCTCCAAATTAACATTATTGCATCCAGCAACCAAAAGGACACAAAAAAATAAATATTCACAATACACAACAATGCACACGGAATCTTCACAAGTAAGCAAGTAAAACTACCAACACATCACCTTGTTCATTAACTTAAAAGTAGATGGGAAAAACTTGCACGCTGGACTTAACATTTGAATGGATTAAATTGTCGGGATGTGAAGTTTTGTATGTGCTGTTATAACTTATCATTTGTTGACTCAATTTTCTGCCAAGAAGTCAAATCATAAATCACTGAATCACATACAGTGGTCCCCAACCCCCGAGCCGCGGACCGGTACCGGTCCGTGGATCAGTTGGTACCGGGCCGCACAAGAAATAATTAATTATTTCCGCTTTATGTATTATCTGATTCAGGACGATCTTTTATTTTGAAATACCTTTTATTTTGAAAATGATTCTCCCGGTGACGTCTGACGCTCCTTCCGACCTACGCAAAAAAGACAATAGCGATTTCGAAAGGAGCGCACGCGCACGCGCCCGCACGCGCAATTCAAATATTTGAAAACACACACACACACACACACACACACACACACACACACAGAATTGTTTATTTTTGAATTTTGTTGATCCTTTGTTGATCCTTTGTGGGGGCGGAGCCTGGGGTCCGTTGGGGGGCGGGGCCTAGACGCCTTGGAGCCTTGTGGCGGGTAAAGTGTATAAGTAGGACTGAACAGTAACAGTAACACACCTGTGTGGGACCAAACAGTAATAGTAAAACACCTGTGTGGGACCAAACAGTAATAGTAACACACCTGTGTGGGACCGAACGGTAATACTAACACACCTGTGTGGGACCGAACAGTAATAGTAACACACCTGTTGTAAGCAGCCTAAGACACCAAGCCTGACAAGATGCCTGGGTGGAACAAGACAATGGCTCTAAATTTGTCACGAATGATTGTGGCACACAACAAATCAGAATTGCATAAACTTAGGACTGAGGTGGCGCTAGTGAAATCCAAGCACTATGTGGAACAGGATTATCCCTCAGTGCTTAAAAAAATAAATATTGACTTTGACCCAGATCTGGACGCTAGGGTTGCACGGGAGTTCAAACGCATAGAGTTACAGGTAAGCAGGTTTCTCACTGTCGAAGATTATTTCCGCTGGGAGTTGAACATTTTTAAGACACAGCTAAGGAAAGAGAGAGAGGACCGGCTGGAAGAGCGTCAAAAAGCCCAAGAAATAAGATATCTTCTTGAGCAGCAAGTCATGCATCAGAGGGAGCAGTTGGGCGCCTTCAGGAGGAAGGCGCTCGAGCTGGGAGAAAGGGTAGAGAGGGGCAACTATGTTCTTGATTTGAAAAACAAGGAGGTTGACCATTTCAAATTTCAGAAAATGAACCAAACCAAAATCACGAGAAATATAGTGACAAACTTGCGCAAAGCATTCATCGAGAAAAATACGGCCCTTCACCGGAAAGAACAACTGATGACGGCCAAAAGAATGCAATTTTGTAATGACCGTAATGACCTGGAAAACATCAATCGAAACCAAAAGTCAGAGTTACTAGAGTTACAGCAAGATAATGCAGTTCTGAAAGGGAAGTTACATATATTAACAGAGAATTCGGCACGGCTAACCAAAGTGAACGACCAGCTCTCAGAGCAAAACATGAATTTGAGGCTCGCAAGAAAGAGAGCATATGACACTTTAGCTGCTGAGAGGGAGAAATTCGCGAAGCAACTAAGAGCAAAAATACTCCAAAAGTCATCAACCAACTCTGAAGTGATCAAGAAAAAGAATGAAGATGTTCAGGCCAAGAAAGAATTAAGAGAATTGAGGATGAAAAACATTAAGTCAGAGAAGACGGTGGTTAATATGACTAGGGACCTGGATTTGGCCATGAGATGGATTGATAATCCAAAGATATTTAAAGAAAAGATCATTACTATAAAAAAGCGCTATGTTGATGGAAGAGATCAATCTGTTTATGAAGAATACATCAAAAGCTTCGAAAGGAAACTTGAAAATAAGGACAAGGTGATTGCAGCTATAAAGGTTGAGCTCGACAGCGTAAAAGAGCGTCTACGTAACAGAATAGACCACGAGGAAGAGCTGCTGGAGCAGGCTACGTTTGAGATTGAAAGGAAGCTAGAAATGAAATACATTAAGAAAAAAGACACCCCCAAGTCTGAAGAACCAGAGAAAGGGGACACAGATGAGATCGTGAGAAAAACAATTTTCACGCCCGATGGTATCCCAATGCCTGACCCATAAGTCAGTGTAGAGACATAAACTTCCCTTTAATGGTTTTCCCCGAGTGTTTCGGTTTCCTCCAACAAGCTAAAATATCTACGTTAGATATTTGGCCTTGTAAAAAAACAACCTAAGCCAAAGGCAGATAATTTACCCAAGTTCAAACACAATATATAATACATAGCATGCAATACAATGCCGTCACAGCTATCATGCTGATAAATATCTTGGAATGTATATCAAGTTTAGGGACAAACACTGATAAATATCATGTGAGTTGCGTAATCATATCTCGTATGATTGAAAGTTGTGAACAATCTCACAGCTGGCTATACAAAGAATGTAGATTAAAAAAGGAGTGTATTTGTCATCAGTTAAGATTAATATCAAGAGATCTGACACATTTCTGCAATGTGACTGCGGCAGCATCTGCTTCGCATTGACGCGTACTATATTGAAGCAATTGCGTTTAGTGTGCAGGAAACATGCAAAAGCATGGCCACTGCGGCACGAACCGCTCGTTGGGGAAGATTTGTGTACAGGCGCATGAAAGCAATTTTTGAGAGTAAAATTTAAAAAAGATTTGGGGCTCGCCGGGAGTCAATGGGAGGGGTGGGACGTTGGGAGAGAGGGAGAGAGGCTCAGGCTCTGGCTGGCGGTAGATAAAACAGAAATGCTAGACATAGACAGGAAACACACAGGCAGTGGTGGATTTATTGTTCGGTCCCATGCAGATCGGTGAGGTTTCCGGGTGTGTTTCGTGAGAGTTTTGGTTTTATTGGATTGCGCGCTGCCTATCGGTTTCTTGTAAATGAAAAAAAAAAGTTTTAAAAAGTTTTCTTAAGTCGCTCAGTGCTAGCAATTAGATAGATAGATAATGGGTAGATTAGTTATCCCGCGAGATCCGGTTTCCGCGCGGTGTTCATTAGAGGATCCGTAGGCTGAACAGAGGTCCAGCGTCTTTCTTTATTTCGATATGTCAGAAGCTCATCTGCTTCACACTGTTTAAATAACTATCCGAGCGCCATGTAGCTATTGTGTATGTGTGACATTTTTTACAAATCGAAGCTTTTGGAAACCGGTTCAAAATTCGGCAAATAATTCTACTTCATATTTTATTATATTGTGATCTCATCCATCCTAGGTAATCAGCGCTGTTGCAGCAATGGAATTTGTCCATTGTAAGAGAATTAAAGGTGTTAATCTATTCTATTTTTATATAAGATTAAGAAGACCATTAATTGTCCCGCACTACTATTACTATTATGCATCTACTTATGGGACCATATTCTAGTAGTTGGTTGTGAATTTAGTTAATTTTCCTCTCCGGGAACCATCACCTTATCGTGGTGGAGAGGTTTGCGTGCCCCTAAGACCCTGAGAGCTATGTTGTCGGGAGTCATGTACTCCTGGTAGGCTCACCCAAGGCGAGGGGCCAGACCAAGAATGGTTCAGGAAACCCCATGAAAAACATCAATGAGAGAAATAGGACCCTGGCCGGAAGAAGCCCGGGACCCATGACAGGAGCCAGAGCCGGGCCTGAGCTTGTGTGGGAGGTGGAGCGGAACCAACTAGAAATAGTTGGGCTTACCTCCACACACAGTCTGGGCTCTGGAACCCAACTCCTTGAGATAGGTTGTACTCTCTACTACTCTGGCCCACAGTGAGAGGCGGTGAGCTAGTATAGGCTTGCTTATAGCCCCCCAGCTCAGCCGCCATGTGTTGGAGTTCTCCCCGCAGAATGAGAGGGTTGTATCCCTCCACCTTCGGGTGGGTTAGGGTTAGGGTGGAGTGGGTCTCTTCACTGTTGTTTCGGCTTAAGGGCCGAACAACAGTGCAGAGTACCCGGACTTCTTGGAGTCCCTGGGAGGAGTACTGGAAAGGGCTCCAACTGGAGACTCCCATCGTTCTGCTGGGAGACTTATCTTCTGTGTAACAGGAGTCAATCTGCTTGCCAAGCTGCCATTTTCGTGCTACCCATAACTTTTTTTTATATATGACTGATGAGTTAATCAGTTACGTTGGGTGGATGATCTTAATCAACATTTCTCAAGGCTCGATCAGCATCAGCAGCACGGTTAGAATTCCTTGACTTCTCCAGTGCATTCAACACCATTCACACCTCCAAGCTGGAGATGGCCGGGGCGGGCTTTGACCTGGTAAGAGTGGATCCTGGACTCCTGGAGAGCTCCTGGAGCTGGAGATCTGGCCATGAAATGCAAATGAGGTGCTGGAACGAAGCTGCTGCATCCGTGTGTTGGTGTTCGCCATGCTGGAGACCCACCGAGTGGCAGGGGGTCTGCCACAAAAGGATTCTGAAAATACCTTTCGAGCCTTTTCGAAAAAAACAAAACAAAAAAAACAATGCCCTGCGCGTCCAAACAACAGTTCTAAGGGGGCAATGAATTGAGAAACTGCCACCTGTACAGATGTTTTCATGTGAATAAATCACACTGACAGGTGCAGGTCCGCCTGACGTGGCTCTTACCCACTGTGCTGTGTAATTTAAACATGTTGATTAAGGAGAAACAGGTAAAGATTAAGTCAAAAAGGAGACTGATGGACTAAATAAGCAGGCGCAGCAGCTTTAGTCCTTAATTAAATCGGGTCTCGTGGAAAGAAAAGGCAACCTGCCTTGACTGCTGATCAGCCGCTGCTGCGCCTGTGCATTATTTTCCCCCTTCAGTGATTCAAACGGTGGGACCTACTGAGTCACAAGCGAAAGAGCAGCCTTCCTAGAGAGCACAGACCATTGGAATTGCGCTCCAGTTAAGGGCAGAATGCATGGCACGCATTACATGAACTGTCTCGCGGTGTATCCCTGGTTCAGTAAAGACACTGTAGACGTGAGGTGCAGTGACTGCCTGGGTGCCATTATGAAATCCTTATCCCATCACAGCCACTCATACAATGCTACTGCTTTATGCTTGCACACTGTTTAAGGTTAACGAGTCGTTAACCTTAAGCAATATTGAGATATTGGAGCCAGTGTGGAAACACAAGTAACGTCCCATCAGCCATTAAATGTGGTTATTTTTCATTGTGCATTCATCAGAGCAGTGGGGGTTGTATCTACTAACCACACCACACCACTAGACATCACGATACATCTGCCCGAATGATCACACACAGCGGCAAATGCAAATGTACAACGACCTTTATTAAACTTGAGTGTGGTGGAACATCAGTGACGCAAACGACAAATTAACGAAGCCAAACCAAATCAATTGGATCTACAAGGCACATTCAAAATATCAGAGGCTGACTGAAGCGGTGCAATGCGAGTGCCCACGGATGTGTGCGAGCGAACCTGCGTTTTCGCTGCGCTGGTGGAAAGTTCAGCGAAAGCGAAGCGTTCAGCAACAATCGGGCTTTCGGTAACGTGTCGTGGGCGGTCTGCCCCCAGCCCGGGAGCGGTTGGCTTGCGTTTCATTCTTTCTGCTGGGCGCAGGGTTATCTCTTCACCAGCTGTTCAGCAGCAGGCTCGTACACCTCAGCTTAATGAGCAAATGAATGAGTCCCGAGAGCGTCACTTCCCTGTGTGACTTGGGGGGTCTGCAGTGGCAAACTTTTTCCACTCCCAATGTGTTTGGTAAGTACAAGATCGCTCTTCCAGAAAATGTAACGATAAACTGAACAATAATCAGAATCACGACGCTTCCATGCTTTTTCGAGTGTAACGAATATGATAATAATAGCTATAGAGGGTGTCAATTTATCAGAAATCACACTCCCGTATGATATGCAAGGCCTGGCAGGGTTTTGGTGGCATTTCTTTATTCTTTTTTCCAAGTTTGTCCATTTCAGAATTTCTATTTGGACCTTCTTCTGGATGTGGCAAGGTCCACACACAGACTCAGACAACCACCACTTTGTAGTTTGTGTGTGTGTGTATGTGTGTGTGTGTGTGTCTTGTCTCCAACACAGAGAAGAGACAAGAGGACTGAAGCAGGGCAACCATTGCACCACTGCTTTTCAGCGCCTGCTTGTTATCCTCGTGTCAGGCATGTGTACATGACACTCTTATTCAAACACAACAAAGCAAAACTGATGGAGGACCGTTCAGTGCACGGTATGAGGTATGTACGGTATGAGGGCCTGCTTTGGGCGACGTGTTTTTCATGCAGGGTCGCCGCAACAGACCAATATAAACGATGCCGAGGACACTTTTGCTTTTCTCAAAAAGAGTGAAACTCTTTTGCAAGGCAGTCCAAAACGTACTAAACCAGTTTTCATCTGGTTAGAAAAAAGGGTCATTCGTACGTCTTAAATCAAAGTCATTGTTCCTTTGGGCCTTTAAAACGAATGTGTGTTCAATAAAAGATGATAAAAACACGAGCCAGAGAGCAGGTGACGGGAAAATAATAACAACTACAGAGAAAAGACAAAATACTGATTCACACACTTACATTTGACCTGTTTCCGTACAAGAGGTAAGCAGAGGCTTGATATTTAAAAAAAAAAGTGCACGGACATCACATTTGTTGAAAAGAGACATGATACACGAAATCAAATGTAACTGAATATTGTTGGGGGAAAAGCTGCATCGCTTGTCAATTACAGCCCTGAGCAGAGTAAGAGCACACATGCACACACACACGAACACACACACACACACACTGGTGCTCGACGTAGTCTCCATTACTCCACACACACTCCGTGGCCTTGACTTGGCACTGAATGCCAAAGGCAAAAATCAATCCGAGCTGCACGGACACACTAGCATGGATGCCAAACGCACACACACACACACACACACACACACACGCACGCACACACAGTGCAGTGAGGTGCAGAGTGTGACGAGGGAAACTCATCAGTCAGGCGGGAGATCCCTGTGCAGGAGCCCGGTCGTTTCAGATCTCGCTGTGAGCGAGCTGCCAACATGACGAATGATTCCCTCTTACGGTTTCCGTGTCCAGTGCACGGCAGCAATGTTTCCACGCAGATCAAGAATAGCAAAAATAGCCACGGACACCCTGAACTTCATTCAGGGTCCGCGAGGTTCGGGTAAGAGTGGTTTCGGGAGCGATTCTTTGTTGCTTAGCTGCATCTATGTTCACCTGGCTCTACGCGACGCGCCTCGACCCGCTGTAGGCTTTGGCTCGAGACTGAACGGCAAAATAAATAAATAAATACAAGTTTCTTTGGTTTTGTTCCTGACGCTAGACGCCCACCCTTGCGGTCCGACATCACGATGAAGCCTTAAATCGGCACGCACGCACGCAAGCTGGGGGTCTTTAAATGGCGGCCCGGGGTGGCGAGCGTTTTCAGCCGAGCTTGGCCCGCGTGTCCTGGTTGTAGAAGAGGACCTGCAGCAGGATGGCCACGTCGATCAGGATCTGAACGGAGCCACAAGCCCAGAACTGGGCCGGGCTCTCGTTCATCACGAAGTAGGTGGTCTTGAAGACATCGCCGGCCGTCCACAGCAGCACCATCTTCACACTGGGGCAAAGGAGACGTGAGAGAAGGTGTCAGCGCAAACTGTTGTTTCGGGAAATTCATTTCAGCCAAATAACGCTTATTGGGACTATGAACGTGAAATCTCTAGCGATGATGGGGTGAAGCGTGTGACGTATTTTCACTTCAAAAAAGACATCCTGTACGTGGGATCTCAGGGCTGATATCATGAACTAACAAGGAAAGATGGGTAGCTAACCTCACCGTGACAGTGGTGTCACCACGAGGGAAAGGAGCCCATCGAAACCACATTCATTTGCTTTCATGCCTGAATGAGCAAACATTTGGAGTTTTTGATGGTCAAACAGCCGGTCGGATTAAAAAATGGTGCCGTGACCGAGTTAACGACGTAACGGCGTGAAAAATTAATCGTGATTATGAGAAACGTGACTAGGAAATGTTTTCGGGCCACCACAAAGGAGGAAATGTATTCAGGCTCTGCAGACTCTGCTCTCTGCACTCTGCAGATGTGACAATGAATGTCGATGATATGCACTCAGGTAAGTGCACATGAGCTTTATGTGCCCCTAAAGGGATTTTTATCCATTATTTTATGACTGATCAGAATGGCTCCTTCCCCCTTCCTCCAGTAAGCTATGCCAAAACCTCACCGACTTCAGCCATCGACTTGTACAAAAAGTTAGGCGGAAAAAAGTGAAGTTTCCGTAAATCAGCTGATCTGTGATCTGTTGTGCTGCTCCTTCCGACTCCCTCCCAGGTTCTCTGTTGCCGACTCGACTCATTAACCGCCACGTTTCTTTAACTTTCACCCATCGCGTCCTCTGCTCCCGCCTGTGTTGTTGCTTCCCGGATGACAAAGTCCCACTGACGTGAAGGTGACGCGAGTTTATTCTTTTTATTAGGGATGCCTCGGCCTCGGGACTGAGGGGGACCATCCGTCATCGGTGAGACACAGTGTAAGGGTCAGAGGGAGAGGGGTGAGGGAGAGAGACGGAGGCACGCAGCTTGCAGAGGACAGCATTTATCTAGCATGCAGAGAGAGAGAGAGGGAGAGAGAGAGAGAGAGAGAGAGAGAGAGCAAAATCCACCAGAGAAAAACACGGGGGCCTCTGAGTGGGGAGGAGACCTCTGTGAGATAGATATGGATGCTGAGGAGGCAGCCTAATGACTGTGGGGACAGCTGTCCTGTACCATCCTTGAGCTCTCCTTGCAGAGTCAAGTCAAACTCCCATCTCTCCTCGGGACCCCCCCCACAGGCCCCGGTGAGGGGCCGGAGCACTGCCGGCAAATAGATTTGCTCTGGCATTGAAATGAGGACATCGTTACTCAACATAAAGGAACCACATCTAGACGTTGCATCTTATACAGAGCAGTCATTGACAACCTAAGCGAACGCACACAGAGCAGTCAGGCTGCACATCTGGGTACTTTTGCACGCAATCCTGTCTGCACAGACTCATCAATTAAGTTAATTACCGCCATAAAAATTGCAGGGTCATTAGATGAGGTTGTGAAATGCATACACATTAGAGTTGAACTTATTTATCCTGCTGGACCATATCGTTACTAGCCATCTGAGTGATGGAGTGTGTGCGTGGGCTCTAAAAATAGTTGCGTGTAATGTCGTCTGACATCCAGGAGGACACCCACGGCAAGGTGTGTCCCAACTGCGACAGGGTTCGTGCTTTATTTCATGCTTACCCAACTAGCGGCGTGCACAAGCGTTCTACAGAGCGCTAGAATCGCGCGCTCTCTTCCAGCTGTGATCTCTTGAATGAATGAAACAGATTGTAACAAAAACGAGGCACAATGACGTATGTTAAGGGTGAACAACGTGACAGGTGATGTTGAGCAGGAATAAGCGCCAAAGCAAAGCAGACTTTGAGCTAAAGGGTCCAGTTCTCTGCTAGCTGGAGACCAACAGCTAGCTAGCTGTTGGTAGCTAGCTGTTGGTAGCCACCAACAGCTAGCTCTCCAGCTAGCTACTAACAGCTAGCTGGAGAGCCAACGGTAGCTACCAACAGCTAGCTAGCTGTTGATAGCTACCAACAGCTAGCTGGAGAGTTAGCTAGCTAGCTACCAACAGCTAGCTAGCTGTTGGTAGTTAGCTGTTGGTGGCTAGCTGGAGAGCTAGCTAGCTAGCTACCAACAGCTAGCTAGCTGTTGAAATGGGAATCAAACACACAGGGAATGAAACCCTTTCTACAGGCACACTTTTGAAAGTTAAATTCATAAGCAGGAAAATGCACCCCAGATCACCAGATCATCTCCCTGTTCGTGACGAGCTCATCTTGTCATCAGTGCGCTGTACTTGCGCTGCTATTGCATTTGATTTCTTCATTCACCCTTATCTTTCTGGCTAACTGTCGCTTGGCCCAATAATGGCCTTCATTCAGGAAGAAATACATCTTGCTATTGATTTCCATTCAAAGCAAAGGAGAGAGCCGGCCTGCCCCAGACATCTCACAGCTCCCGGCCTCTGGCCTCCTTGTTCTCACCTCTAATTCGGAGGAGGTGTAATTTTGGAGGAGGCCCGACCAAGGTCTGACCGCGACGGGCCTGCTGGACTACATCGGGGTCTCGACGAACCTCTCGCAACAATTGAAAGCCCTGGGGTATGAACTCCAGGATTTGATTGAGCCGCTCCAAAAATAAGTGCGCTTAAGACTTTAAAGTTGTCAGGCTTTCCTTCTCTCTGCTGCTGCCAGATTCCCCAGAGGAGTCGGCGTGCTTTTTATTCAGCTCAAGCTCAGAGAGGACCCTTTGCTGAACTTCTGATTTATTTTTTGTTTCATCTCTCTCCTCGTCTCTGCCTTTTAACTGCGCTGCGGTCTTCTCGTCTCCATTGTCCCGCTCTCACTCTCATCCTCACTGTTTTCTTTCCTCTGCCATTTCCGGTGCCCTACTCCTCGGCTCAATAAAAGGCGATGGAGTTGGGGGGCTTCTATCGCTTCGCACCGCCTGCCACGAAGTTTTACAGCGCAATGAGGCGGCTGGTCCGGGAGAAAAAAAGAGAAAGGTCGTGAAATGAACATAAAAGGTAACGGCGCCATTTTTTCAGCCCAACCCGCTGTCTGACCATCAAAAATTCAGAATGCTTGCTCATTCAGGCGTGCACCGTTTAACATCCACACAAATGCAAAAGGACGTGCATTTTGCAGACTCTTTGTACACAGTCTGGCCCAAAATGATGAACAAATAGTTTGCTGTGCAGTTTACTGTGAAATACTACACTCATTTTCTAATGTGTCCTCATTCTCCCGAATGTGTTAGGCCTTGCTTGATATTTATGGCAATGGAGGTGGATAATTACAGGAATTGCAGGAAAGTTTTACGAATACCGTTTTCACCTCTGCTGTCTCCAGTAGGATTTTAGAGAATGGAGAGCGATATCTGCTCAACGGTCTCTGTTCAACTCACAATTTCAGATCAGGGCTATTTGCGCTGCGTAATCATAGAAAGTCTAAGGAGGGGTCCAGGTTGATTGGCCCGTGTGTGCATCCATATATCATGCTCATCCACGTGAGATGATCAGAGGAGATGGGGAAGTCGGTGGGACGTTTTGAACATTGCCTCTCCTACCTCCCCTCGCTCCTTTCACCCTCTGTCACCCTCACAAACTCTCTGCCCCCCCTCCCGCTCCCCCCGCCGCCTAATTTCCTCGCTCTAGAGATGACAAACATCATTAGGGACAATGAGTCATTAACGATGTAATTAAAGAGGGCGGGTCGTTTGGACAAAGCGGCATCTTCACAGCAGCGTAGTGGGGTAGAGACAAAGTGCGGCTCGAGGTCATTCGTCTTTGGCAGGATTACATGCGCGCTCGCACACACACACACACACACACACACACACACACACACACACACACACACACACACACACACACACACGTAGACACACTGTTTGTCATGCCAGTCCCATGTAGCTCCATCTGCCCGTGATACCATTAATCGTTGGAGCTGTGGCTCGGCAGACAGGTGATGAAAGACACATAGTCCAAACAATTGAACTTGGTCCTGAGTGTGGCTCTGTGCGTCCACGGGGAGAGGGAGTTATTATGGTATTGATTGGGAGTATTGACCGACTGACTGCTCCATTCCCTCTCACACATACATGCGCGCATGGGCACCAAGCAGCGCGTCCGTCTTAGTTTGCACAAAAGGGCCAAACGTTGCAAACCGCAGAACTGGAGACTCGCAACGCGCCCTCACCATGGCTCACGCGCTAACACGCACACACACACACACACACTTGGGCTGATTCAATTTAGCTCCTCTTTGATAACTACTGACTCCACCTGGACCTAGCGGTGAGAGGCCAACGAGTGGAAAGGTGCGTGCGAGACTGTGAATCTCGGGATGGCGAAGGAGGAGGAGACGGCGGGGGGTGCGGGGGAGGGGGGGACTGGGAGATGGATGGCGGTGAAAGGAAAACGATGAGAGATGGATGACAATGTGACCGGTCTAGGCAGAGGGGGGATAAATCCAGGGAGAGGTGAGAATGGAGGCCACCCCGATGGAGAGTGACAGGGAGAGGGGAGAGTGATGGGGAAAGCGAGAGCGCGGGGCGGGGCGGGGCGGGGGGGCCTCTGATTGCATGGTGCGATGGCCGTGCGGCGTGCGGCCCGGGCTGTAATTGCGCCGCGTATTGAACGAGTGCTGTCAGGGACGGCTATTAGCTCCCCTAAGCGGCCGGAGAGGACGAGTCGGAGACAGTGAGAGGGGATGAGACTGTGAGTTGTCACGTCGCTCAAGCAAAAGCTGACACGTCTTCGAACGTCACTTTGGGACTCGCAGAATTTATTCCAGACCCTCTCCCGAGCAGACATCTCTATCGGGGGGGGGGGTGCACAAACAAGCGAGCGGCGGCCTCCATTTCAATCGATTTAAACCATTCGTGTTGTAAGCCTGCAACGACTACAGAATCTGCCGCTGCAGCTGCTTGATTCACTGCAACAGGTTTACTTCATTAGAGCCGAGACTTGATAAGACTCAGTCCGTCCTCTGGCCTCTTTGCATGGCTTGACCTTCCCGCAAATTGCCCAGTGCCCTCAGCTCCCGAACTCTTTGGCTCTGCGAGTACAGCAATACACACACACACACACACACACACACACACACACACACACTCACTCCCCCCAGCTCTGCTCCTGTTGACTGACGTGCTACCTTCCGCGTCCCGCTCTCCTCTGCTGTCGTCCACCTCAGGCACACAGGATGGATGGATAGGCGACAGATGGATGTCGGGACGAGGGAATAACTAAGAGCAGAGCTATATGGCGGAAAGTTTCACACAGGAGGCAGAGCAGAGCGCTTGACCGCAGTGCAGAGTACAGTACAAAGGCGGCGGCGACCATGTGTGGTTTCGACTACTCTACGTGGATCCTGTAATGACTTGCTGGGACGATGTCCATACAGTGCTGCATGACATGGATGATACTATACCATGACATGTACTATGATAAAAAACCCTTCGTACCAGATAAGATCGAACTATATGAAGTTTCGGTGGCATGCGAGTCCGCGCTCTCGAGCGAGAACGCATTTTTCTACGATTTGTGGGGAAATCCCGTCCGAGGATGCTTTGTGGCACACCGGACAACAAATCGCGTTCCCCTTGGCTGTTGCGGAGATAAGTAGGCAGATGATGGCAGATAAAAATAAATAAATAAATAAATAAATAAATAACCTTCTGCAAGCTTTAATCTTTAAGTGGGGGAATCGTGCTTTGTATGCGAGACTGCGAGACTCTCTGGAGGGGGAGGCGGGGGGGGGGGGCTTCTAGTAATTGCTTGATAATACTAATACACAACTCTACGGGAAGAGAGACACTTGAGCAGCGGGGGCTGATGTTTAAAGCTTCAAAGAGCTTCAATCACCTCTTGTCCTGCAGCAGCCGTGCGCGCGTGCCCGGGCTGCGCCTGCGTGCGCGTGTCCGCACCCGCAAATCTTCTCGCACACGTGTGCACCCACACACGGGAGAGCGTGTGCGTGTGTGTGTGTGTGTGTGTGAGGCGATTTAGCAGCGGGGCTGTAGCTTTCCCTCGGGGGGGGCAGATAGAGAGACGGAAATCAAAGGGCCCAGAGAGAGAGAGAGAGAGAGATAGAGAGATAGAGAGATAGAGAGAGAGAGAGAGAGAGAGAGAGAGAGAGAGAGGCCGAGCTGCTCTTAACCCACTAACCATGAATTATGCATGCCGATCGACCGCACGCAGCAACACAACAAAAAAAGTTTGAAACCTGGCAGATCGAGATGGATTGCTCTGGCTGAAGAGGAGCTGAGGAGGAGAGGGAGTGACACGCAGACTGTCATAGCTCTGTTACGAATTACATTAGGAAACAAAAAAAATCACAAGGTTAAGCACCCCAAGAGGTCTGAGAAGAGAGCACAAGTCTGTGCAGTCCGGGTCAAAAAGCTCGAAAGTGAGTAGAAGATGAATACACATCTCAAACGTAGAGCCTCGGAAGAGCTGTAACGAGCACCATGCCAAAGTTTGCCCCCGTGATATTTCATCGTTCTGACAACTTATCTTAATTAGCTTGGTATCGCTTGATCACCACCGCTGTAGCAAAATTCAAAGCCTTAGCAGGACTCTGCCTTTCAGAGAGGCGCCGTGAAGGGAGCCCGAGTGAAAATCCCTCGGGCTCCCCCCGAAAAGAAGTGTTTATAAGCTTTGGCGTTTGCCAAAGAGGGTGTCACTCATCACTGGCCGTGCGGGGAGCTCAAACTTCCAGGCCCAATCCGCCGTTTTGTTATTCTGAAACTGCGAAAGTGAAAAGGTTATCTGGCTTTGAAACAGGGAATGAATGTTGCCTGACCTCAGTCCGTCTTACTGTAACTTACCCACTCGCAGGAACCAAAAGTTCTATTGCCACCGTACATGCACAGTCTGCTGTCTATGTATAAAACCGCACGAAACTTAAGTCATTGTTGCACATGCAGAGGCGCAGTGGATTGAACGTGGGACGCGAGAGAAACAAGCGTTCCGCTTTGCACAGTCGAGTCATTATTTGGACTTTATCCGCATACAGTCAAACTGCCTACATTCACTCCAGCCGAGAGAACAGATACACAGCGCAGACCTATTGTGTGCGCGCTCAGCACCCATTCCGCCTTTGTCACTATGGCTCGTTCGCACTCTCGCAGCATAAACTCTCAGACAGCATAGTTGAACGAGTCTGTCATTCAACAATGGAGTCTAAAAATATGCGGCTTACAATGGCAAAAAAAAGGGGGGAAACAATGCAACGCGTCGTTTTCTCTTTTACGGTGAAAACAGCGCATCGCATGGGAGAATATCACACTCTCGCATTGGATTCAAATGTCCTAAGACGCACACCGAGATGCCAACTTTTTCATATGAGAACCACTCTCCCCAAGCATGACCTCATGCGGCCATTAGCACAGCCGAAGATGGCTTCCATATCAATCAATACGATTATAGGTATTACATATGGTCATATTATACTATAGTTATGGCCTCTTACAGTAATAGACACTTAGCGGCCAGCCCAACCTCAGCTCAGAGGTCCACAGTAAAATCAGCGTTTAAGTACAGCGCAGTCACTTCCCAGAGAGGCTTGCCCCGCCTGGAGGTCATTGACGTACCTGCACAACGTCCCCTGGGGGCCACGCGGTGAAAACAAACTGGACCTCTGTCTGAAATGCCAAGGTGAACTACGGCAGGAAGCTGGAACAAAGACAACACGGGGGAGGTCCGGGGCGGACAGCGGAGGAACTCGGTCTGCTCTTTTGACAGATCTGACGCCGCCAGGAAAAGGAGGGAGGGGAGGGAACGTCTACACGCTGCGGTGCATTTGACGGCCTCCTCTGCTGCCTTTCACGGGGGCCTTCATCATCACAACTTCTCCCGTCGACGCCATGCTTTTCACGCTGACAAAAACAGTGGTCTGGGGCCGACGCTCTAGACGAGGAGGGTCAGAGTGGCCACAGCTTCCTGAGGCGGCCCGAGGCGCGTCAGTGCTTCCAGGACCCCGCTGAGCTCTTTGCATCGGTATGCACCGTCCCGAGTTTGAGCACGGCTGATACGAACACACTTAGCAAATTGATCCACACGGCCTGTGATGTTGTGGGGTTGGAGTTTGACTGTCTGACCATGGTGTCTGAGAGGAGAATGCGGGCTATGCAGTAGATGCTGATATTATATATATATATATATGTGTGTGTGTGTGTGTGTGTGTGTGTGTGTGTGTGTGTGTGTGTGTGTGTGTGTGTGTGTATGCATGTGTGTATATATATATGTATATATATGGATATATACATATACATATACATATATATGTATGGATATATACATACATAAATGTATACATATTCATTATTTTTATATACATATGTGTTATATACCATATGTTAATTGTACATTGTATATATACTCTTCCCTCATAACAACTACTGTTATAACATACAATACAACTCTATATATGTTATATATTATATTATACAACCATAAATGGACACACACACACACACACACACATATACATATATATCTCTATTATTAGGTTTTAGATCCTTTCCTTACTGTTATTTCTGTTCCTACGGTTTTTCTATGTCTTTGTGTTACAGCTTTATCTGTGTCCCTCTTTCCATTTTTCCTCCTGTCTTAGGTGTGTGTATATATATATATATATATATATATATATATATATATATATATATATATATAAAACCAAGCGTGCAAAATCTTACCAGGGGCATGCAATTTAGCGCCTCTCATCTGGGATCTTAGCAGCTACAGTAAGATAGCCCGTAGTGTATACCTTCTGTTGCTAGAAATGTTAGAGCTCATGCAACATCAACAATTTCCTCCCCCGGATCGATCGAGTGTTCCGATTCTGCAATGGCCTTGAGCAAATGCAAAGAGAGATGCGAGCCTCTGTAGGCCCCTATTGAAGGGACACAGAAGCACTAGCACTGTTCGTGCGGTGAGGGCAACTCGGTTGTACCTACATCAGCTTTTTCTCTGCATCTGTGCTGTTCAATTGTGACAGCGCCTCTCTGCACCCACGACCCCGGCACAAGGCATCCCCATAAACTACAGCAGAAAGGACTTGAATTCTTGACTGATGGACGTGTGATATCGTCATAACATCCACCACGTGATGTAGTCGCGGAAATATTAAGAATAAATGACTATTTTTTCAGTCCACACCAGAAAAAAAACCCGGTTTCATGCTGCCGACTGTCCCCCCGCATTTAAAGTTTGCGCTGTGTTTCTCTGGGGGTTCAGTGTTCACACATTCACACCCTGAAGCTGTCCGGGCCGACTGCTGTGTGATGTGATGAACCCAGAGCTGGAGCGGTTTTGGGTCAGGGCCTTCGCTCGAGGGGGAGGGGGGGACATCAGCTGCGGTAACAAGAGTAAACTGTGCAGCTTCGATTTTCCCACTCCTGCCACTGGACTGACCTGCCTGCTGGAGCCTAGTCCTTCTATCACATGCCCCTTGCATCCAGGATCACACCCCAGTGTCACTCTGCGCCGTCTTTCCATCGCTGCTCCTCTGTCTCCCGGCAGGAGGACGCAGACTGTGACGGTGGTGGCCTTAGAAGCGCGGCCAGACTGCGCGCCAGACTGTTTATCGCCCTTTGTCTCCCTGGTCTCCCGCGGCGTTCGCCCGCCAGACGCGGAAACAAGGCGAGCGGCCCACGATGAAACGGAGCCGCGCGCTCGTCATCGCGCCTCGGTAATGGGGCCCGGGGGAGCATCTTACTTAACAACGGCCTGCAACTGTTTCACCTGGGGTATAACATAAGTGTGTGTGTGTGTGTGTGTGTGTGTGTGTGTGTGTGTGGGGGGGGGGTGTGCAGACAATGAGCTGCGCCATCACATCCGAGGGGAAACAGTTTGCCCCAGCTCAACCGAACAGAGGCGGGGATATCTTTAAGTACATGTGACCCGGGTCAAAAGATCCGGGAGCACATTCCGCGCCCGGCCGCAGAAGTGCTGAGCGCGCTGTTCCGGCCGTCGCCCCAATTAGGCGGCACGGATCGATGCCGGGTTTTCGAAAAAATGTCCGCGCCGACACAACGATTCCCCCGGGAAGGGACCGTTCAGTGTCCTGATGCGCTCTCTGGCGCCTCTGCGTGGGGCCCCGCGTGTTATCACATCACGGCGCTACGCTGATGCCATGGATCCGTCGGAATGAGCTGCGGATGAAGCGCGACGAGTCTTTTCTCCTGTCCACTTTTGGTTCTGGCGGTGGGAATATCTGACTACCTACTACTATGCACACGCACCCACACACACACATATATACGTCGCACCGATGACAGACATGATGAGGGAATAACGATCGTAATCGGGGGGAGGATCTGTGCCATTGGGGGCGCAATTGATCCGGCGGTCCGATAGCGGCGAGGTTAATCAGTGCACACGTGACCTTTTGCTCGCTTTGACCTTTGACTTTGAATTCAACACGGCCACAAGCTTAAGCACGGCCATTACTGCAACAAAGAGGGGAGTGGTGTATTTTTTTAGGAGAGGATATGCGAAATGTGCTTCAGGAAAATGCTGAAATTCATCTTTTTTTTCCAATGATCATCAGTTATTCTTTAAGGCTCCTTAGTGACACGAAACGTTCGATAATGAGTTTTTTTCAGGTCACGAATCTTGAAACGATGACATGAAAACGAAATGAAACGAGATAAAATAAGGCGGGACAATCCCTGATCAATCCCAGCGGTGAAGGTGATGGCGACGCAGTGGAAAAGGAGACGTGAAAAGAGGCATAAACGTGGAAGGTATTGCAGTATCGGCGCAGGATACGGCCTGCTGGGTACCTCATGCCCCTGGTGGAGCGGTTGTGCAGGTTCTGCAGCAGCTGGGGCAGGCCCAGCATGGCCTCAAACGCCACGGCCAGGGAGCCCAGGGTCTCCACGAACACGGCCGAGTCGAGCAGCAGCAGGGTGACGGCCGAGCACAGCACGGTGAGGCCGAAGCAGAAGAGCAGGTAGTCCTCGAACGCGCTCCACTCCCAGAAGTGGCGGAGGTCCAGGTCTGGAAGGTGCGGGGAGGGGGGGGTGAAAAACAGAGTGAGAACAAACTTCGGTCGGGTTGCGTTGAATTGATGGGATGTGACGGGCGAAGGAGACGGAGGGGGGGGGGGGGAGAAGAGACAGAGAGAGAGAGAGAGAGAGAGAGAGAGAGGGAGAAGGGCCCGAGGAGACGACTGAATAGACGCGCAGGGGGAGAGCGGGGAAGAGCGAGCGCGATGCCGGAGGACGGGAAGGCGCTTGCCGCATATGAAGACGGAAGCCGAGTCTGAAAGGATGATGCAGTGGGAGAGAGAAACGCGTCGGGAAAACGAGAGTTTCATTGAAGACCGCGCGGACGCCGCTCCTTAATCGAATGGAGCAGCGCCGAATGAGATACTCCGGAGCTTTTACGTTCCTATTACTCTGGAACAACCCGGCCTTTGGCGAAGCCGCGCTGCACCTTCGGAAAACGTATTGCCTTCGCTACGGAGCTATCTTTCATCCGCCGCCGCTCTATTCATTACTCGTGGCTCTCACTGTGCAATTCACAGAGAAATACCAAGACCCACCCCCCTCCCCCTCCCCCGCCTTCTCCCACTGCCCGGAGCTGTTGCTTCCTGCCTACCTGGAATGAAAGAGGCGGCCTGGACGCACCGGAGACCGGGCAGTAAGTGACAGCGGCCTGGCAGCCTCGACACGCGCAGCGAGAGGCTCGTTAGGGGAAACACTGGGCCCACAGCGTTCACGTTCCCATCGCCGCCCCCCCCCCCCCCCCGAACCATAACGTGAGACGACTGACGATCCCTCGTTGCTTATGCATGACCTCGGAGCCGCAGCGAAACGGCCGACAGCGGCTAACAGGAACTGACAGGAACTGGCCACGTAAGGGCGCATCAGCGGGTGCTGCTTTAACGTGCGATGATGTTGCTCCTATTGATGGTGACTGGCAGCGGGCGTGGACCGCTCCACCTCTGCCACTAACTGTCCATGAAAGAAAGAAAACCCACAACAATCTGGCTGTTGGCCGTTAGGCAGGCTGGGTGCCTATCAGCTGAGGTGCAATCGAAATCCTGCCTCTTGAAGAGGCTTCAGTTGCAAAGGTAAGCGACTGGGTGCAGGGCGATGCCCCCTCCGCCTACTTTTCTCTGTGTCGACAGGGTCCGTCCCTCCAGGGGCTCACTCTCACTCCGAGTTAAAGATCATTTGCTGGGGGGGGGGGTCTCGGTGAGGACCTGTGTCAGGCAGGATCTCGCCGCACACACGGATGCGCGTGTGTCTGGGATCCGTGAGGAAGACGTACGCGGGCGTAGCCTGGCAATGTTCGAATGACTTCCACTGCAGTCGATTCACATTGTGATACCGTTTGGAGAGCCGTTTCTGCTTTATGTTAATACGTCCTTATCGTTAGCACTGACTGTTATTGCCTAAACACAACTAACTGAATAGCGGGCTGGAAGCCCCCACAACGAAGCCTTACATCTTAAGTCCTCCCACGATACATGTTATGCAGTGTGTAACGCATTTGGAGTTACCACTCCAATACCAGTCCTCCCTCAATTCCTCTCAGGAGGTAGGGCTGATCCGCAGAGTCAGATCTGCGGCTGAGTGGCTGGAAGGCAATTTCAACTCGGGGAGAGTGGGAGTGCACTTTGACACGCTGAGTGTTTAAACAGCTGGCGTAAGTGGTCGAGATCAATCTGAGCGCTGTCCGCCGGATAAAAAGTCTTATCCGGGCAACTATCCCCTCACCGGAGAGACGCCTCTCGGGTCAGAGCCACACGCAACCCTCGGATGTTAAAGCAACGAGAGAGCGCAAGACCTCACGGGACGCGGCCGCCGGCATCGACCCACACTCACGCCATTCCTCGGGGTGAGCACGGGACGTGGCCCTGAGCTTCCACAAATACGGCCGAGGTTCCGGCCCATGACGAGCTCGTTATCACTGTGAACGCAACTTTGTCTCAGAGACGAGGTACTTCGGTCTGCTTTTTTTTTCTTCTTCCAAGCGGCGTGAGCCCCCCCCCCCCCCCACCGGGCCTCTCCCTTGCAGATTTGTTTTTAATTCGCCTCCCCCTCCCTCTTCCCCACTTATCTGCGACTCGCACAGACTCGCACTCCAGCACCGAAAACACTCTGCTCTTGCCCTCTCCAATCTACCCCCCCCCACCCCCCACCCCCCGCACGCATAAAGCAACACAGCCGCTTCCCCTCCTCTTATCTCTGCTCCCTCCCTCTCTCCATCCAATTTCATCCCTCTCTCACATACCGCCTTGCATGTTTACCTGCATAATCGAATCGCCCGGAAGAGTATAATGACTGGAGAAAGCTATGCATCATTCATGGAGTCAGCTCTTTTATTTGTCCTCCCCTCGTAGCACGCGTCAACCCGGGGCTTTTTGATGCCTGACCGGCTCCCTTCTCCTCCCGCGCTGTTCCAGCCGTCCCTCTCCGCCCCGCCCCCTAGGATAAGACAGTGTCCAGACACCATTCTTGTGTCATCTGCACTTTAAAGACCCCCCCCCCCCCCCCCCCGGAGTCTCCAGGGTGCCAAAAGGACACGAAAGGCTCTTTTTTTTTTTATTTCTTCCCTCACACTGCACAGACTCTTTCACACGATCTCCATTCAAGTTCAAAGAATTCAATTACTTAAACAGGCGAGGGAGCGGCAGCGGGGAGGTCAATACCTTTGCATGCATTTCGTCTGAGAGGATGTGGGATAACTCCATTCATCTGTTTAAGTGTGTGTCTTATTAGCTTTGAGCCCAGACCTGCGACAGCCTGCTCCATTGCATTTCGCATCGCACGTGTGCCGCCAGACCAACTCCATCTTTCCAAACCGGGAGGTAAACACCTCGATCCTCAATCATCAGGTAACTAAAGGTAGACCACGTCTTTCGAGTGGAGGACAGAGCACGTTGGTGATTTTTAGGCCAACACCTTGAAGTAATGAAAAGGAGGACGTTGGTCACTCAGCCACTGACCAAGTGCGAGGCTCTACGTAAGTAAAGCTTCTCTAATAGAGCTCTTAAGCAGCAGCAGGAAAATGCTGCAGTGACTCAGATACCTGATTAGCACAGCCCTGTTTAAGAGCTCTATGAAGTTTTACACATCTTCCACATTTATGGCTAATGGCAGCGTTACTCTCAACCCCCTGTTTTCATGCACTGCCATTTCAAATAATGAATAAGCTTAAAAGCATGGTCTTACTTTTGCTCATGTCAGGGTGGTTAATGTGACACCCCATTCCATTACGCGTGATGCGTTTTTCTCCGGTTGTTTGTATTCGAGCACACAGCCTGGACGTAGGATGCAGAGTGAGCCAGACAGAGCCGAGGACGGTCAGCCTTGGGTCCAGCGAGCGGACAGGCGAAGGCTAAACGCAGTCTGTTTTCCTACTGGGCCGAGCGGAGGGAGAACGGTGTGGGGAGACACGGCTCAGAGGCAGGGAAAAGGATGGAGCCCGACTGTTACGGAGCCCTGGCGATATGCTGACTCAGCACTGTCAGTCTGTGGACTCAGCGGTGTGTATTTTTAGACGTATGAAACTAGCTGTTTGACATCTCTCGGGGGCTGGATCTTGCATGCATACGAAGTGTTAAATATCTACGCACATACATGTAGATGTATATACTGCTATACTGCAATTCTCCATCCTCTTTGAAATTGCAAAAACAACTCAATATGCACTTGTTTGACGTGTTTGCGTGCGTTACTTCAGGGGAACGTCCTAACATATACACGCACATACGAACTGTTCACGTACCCCTGCTGTGATCCATTTGGCTAGAGATAGCATAGACGGTTCCTTGTTTAGGTTCAAGAGCTGCTGCCGTGCCGTTGATTGGACATGCTAGGAGTAGCTGACATGTTCAGTCATTTTAACACGGTCTGATGTCAGCGAACGATAACTCGAAGGCCTCTGAACGAGTGAGAAAGCCAAAACATTTGTGACCTCGACTCGGACAACACACTATTGTCTTTCTCGGGTCAGCACTTTCACTTGTGAAGGTTTGCTATTAATTGAAAACAATCGAAAACAATCTCTGAGATCGTACCCCTTTATCCTTCCTGACCTCTGCCATACGCATTTAGGTCATTTCTACTCAATTCTGATCTGTTTCGCTCTCAACCTGAGTTTAGACCTTTACCCGCGCTTGTCCCTAAGTAAAATTTCACCATCTGCAGTCATTTGGAAGTCAGAGAATTGCTCTAGAGAGACTCTCTCTCGCTCCCCCGCCCTCCCTCGCACTCTGCCTGACAACTGAACAAGCGAAACGCACAGCGATCTGATTCAGCAGCAGGGACGGACCGAGCGAGGACAGACACGAGAGGCTCGGCGGCTTCCCATGTCTCAGTCGCTCCCTCGCTTCCTCTGAATAATGCAAAAGCTTCTAAAATCGCGTCCACCCGTTGGAAACGCGACACGGAGACGCACAAATTTCCTTCTCGGCGGATCGCCCTTCTCAACATAAGCCATATTTCTGAGTGGAAAAAAAATTTCATCACACAAGCGGCCTCTCCGGCAGGGCATCTGATTCGTCCATGGAAACAGGCAGCGACGCTGACCAAGCAGCGACTTCCGTGCGGAGCGATCGACGAGGCCATTCGTGAGATGGAGCGGGGGAACACAACGGAGCGAACGCGCGCATTTGGCTCGATGCTAACCGTCTAAGTCGACGAACAAACGACTTGAGTTGCAAAGAGAGAGGCCGCGGAGATCGCACGCTCTGACACGTACCAAAACGTACCAAAACATAAACATAAAACACAAACATAAAACATAAACATAAACATAAAACATAAACATAAAACATAAAACATAAACATAAACATAAAACATAAAACATAAACATAAAACATAAAACATAAACATAAAACATAAACATAAAACATAAACATAAAACATAAACGTGCCGACCGGAAAAGTCTGGACTATAGCAAACACCGCCAGAATTTGAGCAACAGTTGAGAAAATTAAAAATGCGCTCTCTCTCTCTCCCACACACACACACACACACACACCCTCTCTCTCTCTTGCCCAAGGTGGCCAAGGTGAGTCGGACGTGGCCCTCTGAACGCCTATGTCCATTCGCGACGGTGAATTGTAAAACGTACGTTCTAACGGGACGTTGGCCGCGTTTACACTTCAGATTTTAATTTGTTTCCGCTGCATGCGCTTTTTAGTTCATGCGCTTAATCCGGTTTTGGATTTATTGCTCCACTGCCCAGTTTGATGAAAGCGCACCCCCCCCCCCCCTCAAACACACCACACACACACACACACACACACACACACACACACACTTCTTTTTTTTCTCCATTTATGTGGAGCAAATTAACAGAAGAAATGAAAATGGAGCACAGAGCGACATTACTTCCTTTGGTCTGTGTCGCACTGTCTCTCTCCCTCTCTCTCTCTCTCTCTCTCTCTCTCTCCCTCTCTCTCTCTCTCCCTCTCTCTCTCTCTCTCTCTCTCTCTCTCCCTCTCTCTCTCTCTCTCTCTCTCTCCCTCTCTCTCTCTCTCTCTCCCTCTCTCTCTCTCTTTCCCTCTCTGTCTCTCTCTCTCTCTCTCTTCTCTCCCTCTCTCGCACCGAGTAATACATTTGCAAGTCAACAGTTTCGCGACGGGCTGATAGAGACGAGGAGCGAGACGCTAGGACACAATTACTTCTAATTAAGAGGCGAGACTCACCTCTGCACCTCCTCGAGCACTCCGTTTGGGGTCATCGTGCCGGGCCCGCAACCCACTAGACTCAGGGGCGACAGAGGTCAAAGGTGAGACTAGTTCTCATTCCCCTTCATCGGGGGGCTTTTCTGCTGGGTTCTATGGCTGATTGGCTGAACAGTAGGAGGTAGTGGGGTAGGAGTGGTGGAGGAGCTGTTCAATTAAAACTACGTAAAGGTGATGCAAAGATTGATGGAAATCACGGTGAGAAAAAGGTGCGAAAATCTGAATACATACACAAATCGTCCTGCTGATTACACGGGGCGACTGATTGCACAGGGTGAGTGAATTTCACCGACATGACAACTGTCAGTTCCCATCTCATTCCCATCTGGAAACGTTCTATCTGGTTTGTTTACGGCATTCGGGGGCCAATTGGAAACGGTCGAGCAAAAAGGTGAGAAATGGGAAAATGCGCGGCCAGAGCCAGGGACAAACGAATGTCCTGTCCACACTCCGCAGCAAACAAAGCCCGCAGAAAAAGGTCGGACCTTGCCGGGAACAGGCGAGCACGCGTTTCCATGGCTGATTGCCCCTTCGCTATGCGTATGTGTGTGTGTGTGTGTGTGTGTTTAGTGTGGCCTCTTGGCCGAGACAAGGTGTAACTAATGAGCTCGGCAGGCATTGACGACCCGCGGCGGCGATCCCGTGCCAGCCCGGCCTGCCCTCCCACTCTTCCCCCTCTGGGAAAACGACCAACGCTGGGACAACACTGTAGCCAACAGCTCAGTAGCATACGCAGACCATCCTTCACAGGGACGATGTTCCCGTTCCCTCGTTCCCAAGCGGGCCCCGTTTTTCCGAACGTTGAGGTCGGCCTTCGAGCGCAATGGACGTTGGATCGGGGGGACATTTTCTCGACCGTTTGCTACCATTTCGTCATTTCCGAGGGCGCACATCGCGGCGCGAAGCGGTCTGGCGAAGACGTAAACAAAGACGGCGCAGAGAGAGAGAGAGGAAGAAGGAGAAAGTGAACGGCGCCGTGTCGTTTCCGTGCACTGCCACAGCATAGCGGGTGTGCCAATGGACCTGAGTGAGATCTATGGCATTCCAGCGGGACGACGTTCATTTCCGCAGTATTGCGGCAGGCTTAAATAGACGTCACCGCTCCCTGCTCCGGCTTTCATCCGGGCGGTCGTGATTGCACCAAAGTCGCCAAGTGACCAGCAGAGGATCTCGGGACGAGGCGGCAAAGGTCGTTTCTGCCCGTGCGCCCTCCACCTCGGCTTGGGGAAAGGCACTTCATCTCGAGTGCGAGGGCGACCCGCGTGATTGTAATTGCTCTGGTTCACTCGAGCCTCAGACATAATGACCTGCAGATCCAGGCTGGGATGGACTTGGATGTGCCGTGGAAGCAGTCCCTGTAAAGCTCTGTAAAGCGCCGCACCTGCAGCCCCCCCCCCCCCTCATATCTCTCTTTCCGTCCTCTATCTCCCACCGCCCATCGCCTCTCCTCTCCCTGCGCTCGTCTTCGGCCCCGCCGGGGGGGGGGGGGGGGGGGAATCGGAGATTAAAAAGGCGGCACCTCCTCGCCGGCGGTGTCCTTCACCTGACCTGATGGTATCCGGCTAAGCCTCTGCACGACCCGCAAATGTCTCAAAATCTTTTTCCAGGATCCCAGGGGAGAGGCCGAGTCTGCGGGTGGCTCAGACGTCGAGCTTCAGCCCCACTTCGTGTTTTTTTTTTAATATCTTTCGTCAACGAGCCTGCTTCGGCGAGAAACAGAGCTTGCATGTTCTCTCCGTGTTTCTGTGGGTTTTCTCTTGGCCCTCCCCTCCCAGAGGCCATAAATATACATGTTAGGGTTGACTGGAGGCCGGGTAAGACAGCTGAGGGATGGGGGGAAAACACACCGTCAGTTCTGCTCTCATCGACTGAAGCTCAAAGGCTGGCATACGTAGAGATGCTGAAACTTCACAATTCAGTTTTGATGCAACAACGTATTAGCTTTTGTCGTTTCACCCAATCCTTTGCTGTTGATGGTAACACCGATTTCTCCATGTCGAACCTCCATTGCTTTGTCTTCATACAAAGTCATTGGTAATGCTTTAGATTAAAGAACACATATGAATCATTAAATAGCTGTTAACCCGTACGTACATGTACAATTTACTGCATATTGGCCCTTTATGAACACATTCCGAGATACTTACTGGCCTATTAACCTCAACCCAATTCTCAGAGACGATCACTGTCCATCACTGGGCCATTTCCTCTAATTACTGTGAATATTATTTCGTGCCCCTCTTCTTTTCCTTTGACCGATCTACCTTCGCCGCTCTGGCCACCTCGCTGCTTGAGAGTTGGTCCACTGCGGGACGAACGAAGGCATAGTCGTCCACGCAATTCTAATTAGCGCTCCCATCCAAAGTGTTACCGAACGCTCATTCATCCCCGCCGCCCCACGGGGCTTGATAACTCATTAGATTGGTAGTCATTAAAAGCTGAAGTGGCCCGGTCCTCGAGATGATTCAATTCCGGGCCTGTCGTGTCCCCGCCTGTCAGAGACGGGAAGAGACCGAGACCACGAGAGAGAGAACACGTCTCTGTTTTGGCTGGAGAGGTTTTCGGAGCCAGCCCGGGCAGCCCCTCGCTGTCGGACCCCGCCTGTTCGCGTCTATGTTTTTTGGGGGATTGTTCTGGCTGCGATCCAACACGGCGGATTAGAAATGAAACAGTGGCTTCGGGCTTCCGAGCGGCGCTTTTCCGCGCTTTAGGGGCTGGATGTTCGCTCCAATTCGGGCCGTTGAACGGGGACTTTGAATACGATCCTGCCGTTCGAGGCGGAGAACGCGGCGGGGGCAGTGAGAGCCTCGGCTGCGCACCAAAGAGACATTTCCCGTGTCCCGGGTGCTTTCAAATGAATTTGCTTGACAGAAAAGCAAGTATTTCACGTCCATGAGAAAAACATCTGGTCACTAAGTGACGAGCGGCTAAAAGGAATAAATGTTGCACATCTCGATGGTTGAAACCGGTTGGTGGTCAGCGTCTTTGTGAGTTCTGCCTCTTTGTGGGAACGCCGCTTGCGATGAACAGTCGCATAAACCCAAGGGCAGGTGATTGCTCTCTTTTTTGGGCAACTTTCATTCATAGACCCAGTAAAAATAAGATTTCAAATGGTTGAGCTCGAGAGGTTGAGAAGAGAGAAAAACCAATAAGTCTCACAGTGTACCAGAAGCAGCGTTAGGTGTATTGAAGTGGTTCTTGGTGTCTGTATAACACTTATAAACTAAACATATGTATTTCTCAACTGCTGATTTAGTTTTGACCTTTTAGATAATACGTTTTGTCCATACGTGCGTATCACAGGTCTGGTCACACTTCCAATGATCAATAACGAGGGGAAAAAAAGACATAAAAAATGGAGGATGCGGCCCTTTAAATCCAATCAGGCTTATGTGGCGTGTTACACTGCCTTGCTACCTCGCTGCCCGCCTTGCTGCTTCAGTCAGACACGGGGCAACCCTGCGCAAGAGGTCTGATAGAGACGGGGGGGAGGAGACGATGGAATGAAGCACACTTTGGGCTGCGGCGCTTTCGGCCGATTCCGCGCGGGACGGGTCGATGCGGGACCGGCGCGGCGCGATGTGTCAAGGTGATCCGGTCCGACAACGATCGGCCTCCGACCACGTGGAAGAATGCAGGATGAGGCGCAGATAACGGCCTGAGCTTACGGTTATCTGTTGGGCCTCCGAAGGGTCGAGCGCGTTATCGACGGGGAGGCTTTTCTCCTGGCCCGACGAGCGGGTGTGAATAGAAGATAGGTGCCGATGGGGAGGGGAGGGGGGGGGGATTTAAAGGGACATCCGATCGCTCCGCACTTGCGATAATAACGTTCTGTACTCACTGGACAAGTTCCCATCGGCGTGAATCACGCATGAGCGAAAGCGGTGCGGGCCGCTTGGGGAACTGGACGGCGGGTTCATATTGTCGCTAATAAAGCCGATTTGGCGGGTCTCCACACGTTTTGCTCAGCTGGCGCATTACGAGGGGGTCGTCCGACAGTGTGGTTTTCATCTTTGTTTGCTTTCATCTGTGTTCGTGTTCTTCGCGGGCTCGGCGACTGCAGCGCGTCAACAACGACACGATGCAACTGCGCGACGCGAGGACAACGGCGACAAGAGCTGCAAGGACTCTGACGTTTCCAGGAAGCAGGGGCCATCTGCGTCTACCGTGGGCCAGTCTCTCCCGGGATACACGCACACGCACACACACACACACGCACACACGCACACAAACAAAGTCACAAACGAGGGGTATGCACTATTCGACACTTGTTCATCTCCTTCCTTGGGGTGCAATTACCTCGTCACCCACTCTGAGCCAGCGGTAATTAGCGCAGCAGCGCCTCGTTAAAAGTTATTATTAAGATAGAATGTCCACTGACCTTCCTCACTGCACAATTTGCCGCTTTCCTTTGTTCGCCTCTCCCTTTGTGTGTGCGTGCGTGTGTGTGCGTGTGCGTGCGGGGGCGTGTGTGCTTATGTGCAGCACCCTCCCTGACATTAAGTGCAGCTTATCGGTGCAGGGTACACCTGCGGGAGAGCGGCGACGCCAGACGGAGTCATCGAGGCAAAAGTCATACAGTTTACCATATGGAGGGAGGCCGGTACGTGCCGAAGGAAAACGTAAAGTGGCTGCTAAAAGTACGCTTGCGTGACGTAATGGACTTAATCAGTGTAGCACGGGCACACTGCAGAAGGAGGAGGAGGGAGTGGATGTACGTCGGCATGAAGGTCCTTCGACGTGGTTAGGCTTCAGCCGGAACAAATGAGTTCTGCTAAGGCGGCAGATGGTACCGCGTATGCACGGGAGAGAGACCCCCTTTCACCGAGATCCAGAGTCACAGAGCTGGAGAGGGCGCTTTCGTCCCTAACGATTCCATGCTGACGGAGCGGTCGCGCGACACCGAGCCACGCCACCCGATGATGCAAATGACGCGGACGATGGTGACACAAACACAAAAACACGCAAACGGCTCGTGAAGGGGCTTCAGAAGAGTGCTTCTCCAGCGCGACGCAGACAGAACGTGGCCCAAGTACCAAACGAACCAAAACGGGTGAAAAGTTTGGGAGGGACAGGGGAGAGTGGCGCGGAGAAACGCGCGACTGTCACGTTCTTTGTGCGGAGGCGGAGAAAAGCTCCCGGGCGGGGGGGGCGATGGATGGCGTCCGGACAAGCCCGACTTTTCGCGGTCGACGGCAACATCACTTAGAACGACGCGTTTCCAAAAAATGAGGCAATTACAGGACCTAATGAAACGCTGAGATCGATGGCGCAGGCGCGCTGTCAAAACTTTACCACAGTCTCTCAGTAAAGGGAGACTCCGCCAATAAATATGAATGGGAGGGTCGGGAGAAGTAAATGATTGAGTTAAAGGCCTGAGAACAGAGGAAAGTTTCCGTGCTTCCCATTCCATGCGCCGGTAGCGGCAGCTTCGCTCGGCGAGAACGTGCCCGTTTTGCTTCACGGAGTCTGACTTCACGTCAGTGAGGTGAGGACCCCTGGAAATTGTACAGCTCACATGTGGTTGGAAGAAGTAAAGAAGAAGAAGAAGAAGAAGAAGAAGAAGAAGAGCATTAACAATGGCTGTGTCATTTCTTGTTAGCGTGGCAAAGCCAACAATCTGCGCTGGAAATGTACAGTGGTAAACTGCATTTATAAGGTCGACCATTTTTTTCGTGCCCTTCTCAATTTCTACTCATGGACACAATAGAGGATGATTTGATCACTATTAAAGAGCTCCTAGACGGATAACTCAGTGAATCCTTCGATCGGCGCTGGGATGAGCAAGCCAGACAATTTCCCATCTCGTTGTCCAGTGTTTGGTTCTGGTGACGCGATATCACATGTGAACCTCTCCCCCTCATCTCTCCCAATTAGGGCGGCAGGGATGCGGGCTAGCGGGAGTCGCTGTGGCTCGGCAAAAAAAAGCAGCACGCTCTGAAGTGTCACGGAGTTCGGCGACTCCGCGAAAGTGTCCGCGTCTTCACTTCGTGACACGACCGGAGTGCAGGCTGGGGAAGTGTCCCTGACGCCGCTGGATTTCCTCGGTGATGGACGGTATTTTTAGCCGAGTCGAGCGTTAACGCACGGAGGATAAAGATTCCCATCGGTTCGAAATGGCCTCAGTCCGCCCGTTTTTAGTGCGTCTCCGGGTGTGGGGACGAGGGGATATATTTCCTCTTAACGAGCGAGAGAGGCAGTTTTCTATGGTTCGGCCTCATCGGGCGCCCTCTGATTGGGTCTAATCAGGGTAACAACGCGCCGAGGAACAGAGCCACGACAAACCGAGGGGGGAGAGGTCGAACCCGTATGGTTCCCGCTCGACCCGGCGAGGGAATAATGAGCTGAAGTCCCGTGGGGATCTGTGTTTGCCGCAGCAGAGTCCCGACATTGTGGAGTCAAGGACGAATGTGCATTTACCACCCCCCGCCCTAAGAATTATGCACGGACGTGGGAGCTTTATGGAGATTTTCTATGCAGCATTGTGACGTCTACACTCGAAAGGAGGCCCGTCTTTTCCCGGAATCGGCGGTTCTCCTACGTCTTTTGCGGCGAGCTTCCGAACCTAACCGGCGGGGGGGGGGGGGGGGGGGGGGGCGAGGGGAGGAATCTGGAGATAATGAGGACACTGTGGGCATACAAAAGCCAGGGCACTGTGGTGTCAGCGACTGGGAAAATCAGCGCGAAGCCTCGCACGTGAATATGAATCCACAGCCGGGGACCCGCTTTCTCCGTGTCCTGACAAAGACGGGCCCCCGTGACTTTGAATACGATGCGGCGTGTGACTTCAATAGTCAAGCGAGCCCCGATCTGCGATGCACGGGACCGGGTTCAGCCCCAAGAACACTCACTGCGACACGGACAAAGACGAAGAGGACCGGAGAGAATGCTCGCTTCCGACTTCCGAGGAACTCCTCCTCCTCCTCCCCTCGTTCTACAGCCCCAACGACCTCCGCGAACCGGAAACGGAATGAGGTTCAGGTACTGGCACTTGGAGCAAATTATAGCCATGCGGGCATACTGTGATATATATATATATATATATATATATATATATATATACACTTTCATCACATACAGTCGACACATGCATGTAGCATGCAAACCTGTGTGCCCCGACATTTACTCCTTTTACATGCATATTCATGGGTTCACATCCCCTCATGTCCACACACACACACACATCCACGAACGCACATACACGCGTGCAACAAGCACGCGGCCCTGTCATGTTACACGGGGCAGATGGATGGTGATCGACGGTGTCCGTCTGTCAGGCCGTCCCTCTCACTAACGAGGCGACGCGCCGCCTGGACCGACACGGCCAGCTCAACGGGGTCGGAGACGAGTTCACGAGTGACTAACCCACATCCATAAATAACCGGCAGGTAGCAGGGCAGACCCTCCGGGACAGGGTGGAGGTGGGGGAGGGAGGGAGGGAGGGAGGGAGGGAGGGAGGGGGGGGGTTCTCTCAACGTCAAACGTCCCATTAGAGCAGGAGACGTAACCTTTAACCATTTGACGTTTGGTGTTGTCACATCCGAGAGCACGGTTTCTTTATCAGTATCGAGGAATGCCTTTTTCGACTGAGGGTGGCGAGTTTACACGGTCCTGGATCAGGGTTAGGGAGTGAGGTACTGCCACCGCTCCGACAGCTGTTTCACCTAAAACTGATTGGAAATTCCGGGTCTTTTCTGCACCTGAGAGAAATCTTAAATAAGTAAGTATGCAAGTAAGTAAGCAAAAAACACAAATACTCCCTCTGGGACATGTAATTTTTACATCTTTTTTTCACGTTCCGCTCATGTAACCCAATATGCCCCACCCCTGATAAAGCGCCCCTCGCCTACCTGACTTCGTTGGACTTGCGAATTAAACTTTTTCTGTTGTTCCTTCGGGCTTTAACCGGGACAGAGCGGGAGCCGAAAGGCCACAAAACGCCTTTGTTTGCCCCGTGTCGAGTCTGGAATCCGAGACCGAGGGGAGACGCGAACACGGGCTTCAAACACCCCCCCCCCCCCCCCACACACACACACACACACATAAAGAAAAGGTTCCAGGCAGGGGGCTACGCGCTTAATGATTCGGCGGTTTCAGCTTTGAGGCAAACCCGAACGACCGGGCATTAGTTACCGGCGCAGAACAGTGAGGGGACTGGCGCGCAAATTTATGAGGCAATAAGTTGCCCGGAAAGTAGCTCCTTCTACTCCTTCAAGGAGTGCGATGAAAGTTTCCTTTCGCAGAGAGAGAGAGAGAGAGAGAGAGAGAGAGAGAGGCCGGGAATTAGCGCGCGCTCTCCAAACGATCCCATCTATCGCCCGCCGTCTGGCGCCTAACCTCCTGCGGGGAGGTCATCTGGAGCGGGCCGGAATCGCTCCCACCTCTTGTTTGGGCTTTCTGCTAAACCTCAGAGTTTTGGACTCCAGAGCAACGTGCTCTCCATAACTGTTCCAGAAAGAATCCCTCACAGGATTAGACGGCGGCCCATCGCACACGGCAGGCGCCGACCCAGTGCGGGGATCCAGCGTGCCCTACCTCAATGGAACAGTGGAGGGCGGTGTTGTTGAGGGGCTCTGGACCTAAAAGGCGACTTCGCTTTGTTCGCGTGTTGTCCCCGGCAAACGACACAAGCTGCGGGGGTTTCCCTCTGTCCCCGTGACTCCTCACTTCCATCGCATCACCGTGGCCTGCAGCCGCATTTGCCTTTGAGCATATCCCCCCCCCCCTCACCCCCCACCCCACCCCACCCCCGTTCCCCTATCAGCCTCTAAATCCCCTGCATCAAGAGGCCGGGCCTGTTAATGTGGCACCCTGGGGGCAGCCACTGGAAGTCACTACAAAGTCATAACTCGACTAGGCCCTATTGCATAGACCAAGGGCCGGTTTCACGCGCTCCCCGATTCCAAAAAGCCATATTCCTTGGAGTTGATGACTCACAGCCTCCAGTGATACTGTTTCGGCACATATTCGCTTCTGGATTTACTCTGGACACATTTCCTTTATCAAATCCGCGCATATTTATGGTGTTTTGTGGGTTATTAAGGGTGCATGTGCATACACCGCAGGAACAATGCCAAGCTTCCGTTCCCATGCATATTCATCCTTTTGCGCCTTTTAGCGGCTCATTCGTATTCTAAATTCGTATGTAGCCCGGTGCTTGTCCGTGCCGTCCACGCACAAAGACGCGTCAGGGACGACACGTAAAGGACTCTGGAGCAGGCGGAGGGGGAAAAAAAACGTTCGTTTTCGCTGACTTCTCTTTCCCCGATAATGGCGCGACCGTCGGATTCCGGGAGCACAAAGGGATCTGCATGTACGCTGACTCAAAGTGAAACGCCATTAGCGTGGCAGCGCTGAAGCTGCTCGTGAATTCGATTCTGCCGCTTCTGCCGAGGGAATCCTGCGTGCACAAACAGATACACGCACGAGCTGTCAAAGCTGTCACTGATTCCTCATTTGACCTTGTCTCGTGGTGTATGAATTTCCTGCATGCCTGTGTGTGTGTGTGTGTGTGTGTGTGTGTACCGCAAGACCCGTCAGGAGGGAGAGCTGCGCGCGAGGGGAGCCTAAAAATGGCAAGAGACCATCTTGGAGGAGGACGCCGTGCAGTGTGCTGCACAGAGCTGACCCCGATACGATAGAAAGTCGGAGCGGCGGAGGGACGGGGGGGGGGGGCCAGGGTTAAGACAGTTCCCATCTATTCCTGTCCTCGGCCGACCATCCCCCCCACGCCCTACCCACAGTCCCTGAAACCGGACCCGGGGCCCGCCCCGCCGGGGTGATTTGAGAGGGGCGCCCCGTAATCTGCCGCTCCAATAACACGTCCCGCTCTGTAGCACAACATTCACCCTCCGGTTTGCACCCCCCGAAACGATGTTCTCTCGTTGAAACCGCGGCCAGATCTGAACGCCCGTCGGCCAATTTGCAAAGGCGATCGACTCACGCGGTTTCCCATAAGAGCCAGCGTCTCGTAAAGGGCGACCCTGAAAAATGCAATCGGCTGGCTTTGCTTTTTCGGCAGGCACACACACACACACACATAAACACACACTCACACCGCTCTTCGACAGTCCCTCGCACGCGCACAGGCCGACGCGCGGGCCAGGGCGACAACTACTGGGACATTTGCACTCGGCCTCGCACTCCCTCACAAATCCCCGTCTCTTTTGCACGCCGTACTTTCACGACCGTTCTGCCCCGAGCCGACACACGGAGCCCCGAGCGCCCGTTCCATAAGGGACGAGGGGGGACAGATGCGTAGAAGCAACGGCCAGCGAGCGGCTCGGAGGCGGCGAGGCGGCCTGCCGCGTTAGTTTTTCCAATGGCACCCTCTTTTGGTTAAAACCGGGAGTGGAAGCGCTCGGAGCCTGAGCTCTCTCATCGTCTCGCCCTCTGTCGAGAACCCGAGCGTGGGGGCTGACCTGAGAGGCGGTGCTGCTTGGTGCTCACTCGGTTGGTGTTCCGGACCGCGCAGCACAGGTGGAGCATGGCGAACATGGCGGCGATCATCACGACGCTCTGCAGCAGCAGGGTGAGCTCGAACTGCTTCCCGATCCTGCGTGGAGGTGAAGAGCGGGGAGGATGCTGACTTCAGGGTGAAGAGGGCGTCCGAGACAACAGGCGCGAACACGCATTTACTGTACGACTATTCGGCTCTACGGTTTTACATCCAGGACAGGCCTGTGCATGAAGACTTCACAGACACGGTGATCTGACCGGATGTTAGGACAGATCTCCGTCCCTGACCTGTAAAGCGCTTGGAGAAGATCACTTCATGGACTCAATTTTGTTCTGTGATCCTGCCTCTATTCCGTTCATCTCACCAGAAAAAGATGCGCAGGATGTTGGCCACCAGCAGCACCAGGCAGACCCGGGTGGAGAAGCCCTCGCTGTTGCCGCTCCTCTGGATCTCCTGGTACTGTGGCACGTAGGGCAGGGCGCCCCCGAAGACCATGAGGCAGGAGGCCAGCCAGGGCAGCAGCGTCCACGAGGCCTCCGCGTCCTCCTCCTCCCGCAGGCCCACATCGACGTCCATCCGGGGCCAGGCAGAGCTGGAGGGCGGCAGGATGACACCAGACTCGGCTGAAGTGTTGAAGTGTAAACGCTGATCCCTTTTCGACTGCTGATTAGCCGATGGATCAAAGGAACGACTGGCGGATTCGTTAACAATGACATAAACTGTGGCCGTACAGGTTGACTGCGGTTGTGCAGTGTCACAGACTGAACTCGACATTCCCCAGGAGCCTCACAGCATTACCACGTATTAAGGAGATTGAATTTACATTCCTCAGTCACGCCTGGACCCTCTCCTTTTTGACTTTAACATCACCGCCTGGGCCGAGTTAAACATCTGGACCCCTCCAGATGTTTAACTCAGTGTTTCTTCCCTCCCGTACACAGCAAAAAACAATGCAGAAGTTGAAATGTGCTGGCACACCTCCACTAACAGAACAAACCGTGTTATGTAAGCAAAGCATAGCTTCCTGGGGTTGGGCCACTAACGTGCCTGCACATACAGGCATCATTTATCAGCCACCGGGCAAATCAGTGTGGTACGGCTCGCGCAGAAAACTGTTATTACACCGAGTAGTTATACTGTAATTCATCATAACCTTCACGTGGAAGCGAGGGTCACCTGTGCAACGCCCACATATTCACTTACGAACTCTATTTTGGCTCGGGTCGAGGAGTTTGAGCCGTAGATGGTGCGCTCCCCACACCAGTGTAGCCATGCAGGACTTTTTTTTTTATTTCTGCCCGAGTGCTGGGAATGAATGCAACAATTTCAGCGTGAACCATGGGAGAACTTCTTCTTACCTTCTTGCACTTTCCTCGACTTTGTCGATAGGGCACACGTGCGCTGCTGTTTGCTCGTAAAAGAAACACAAAGACGGTCTCCGGCTCCTTAGGTAGTGAAAACTTTCAAATCCCTGCGAAGTCGTTCACGGGGGAGGAGGACGAGGAGGAGGAGGAGAGACTTGCACACGCACGCAGGCACGCGTGTTTTGTATACACACACACGCACGCACCCGCGCACACACACACTGAGACGGGTAGTTACTTTTCCGACCTTACCAGCTGGCGTATTTTCGTTCTACGTACAAAAGTAAATAGGTATCTTGCAGTTTCTGGCACAAAAAAAACAAACTACCCGATGTGTGCACGCTCAACACTAAAAACTCAATGTCCCACAATGTTTGCGCCCCGGACGCAAGCTCTCGCGAGATAAAGGTCGACTTGTCGCGAGAATTGTCCGTCGTGTTGTGGGTGGGTTCGAAGGTATCTGCTATCAGTCCCGGACAGTCCCGAAAGCTGTTAGCGAACTTCAACGAACACACAGCCCTTGTCATCGCAGCACCGTTCGAGCAGTGATAACCATTCACGCCGCAACATGGCAGAGACGGACCCGAAGTCGGTGCAGGACCTGACCAATGTGGTGAGTCGCGCGCGATCCAGATGCGGGCCAGCGCTAGCTTCAGCGGGCTAACTAGCATAAAAGTAGCACGGGATGCTAATGATGGGGGAGATGGCCTCTGGAAGCAGTGTTAGCGTTTCGCAATGTTTTATTTTGAGAAAGCTTTTTTTTTATTTTGAGTAAACAATATATAACGCGCTGATGCATGTCCTGGCTTTTCGCCGCCGCTGCACCGTTGTTCTGCTCCATCGCGTTACGTAACGAGTTGTTTGTATTGTAAGCCATTTCACTAAATCACAACCACTTACTGACATTAACACGAGCACGTTAACACAGACGTGTTTTAGTGTTTTGAATGAAAGTCTATCGTTGCCAGTTTTCATCGGTGCCGACGGGTTGAGATGCTGTCAGCTGATCGGTGTTTGACTGTTGACATGGAGATGAACAGATGCTGATCAAGTCAGTCACTGGCTCCTCCGCCAGTCGTGTTAACCTGACTTTTCGTGGTGTGCACACCTTCCCGTTAAAGGATCGCGGGGTAGTGCTTAATCCTAATGACTACGTAATGCCTATTGTTATAGCAATTAACCCCGCAGTCTTACAGTGTTCAGAGTCAAACCAAATCAAGTCCCTCGACAAAACAGGAGAGCCGGGTCGCTTTTCCTGTGACGTCACCACCAGAGCCAGAATCGCGTTTACTGCCAAATACTTTCGCAGCAATGCAGAGTGCATTGTGACTGCACAAAACGCGGCCGTAGATCAAAGCTGTCATGTCTGATGACCGATGAGAGTCGTTTTTTCATGTCTGCTTTATTGCTGAACAGCGCAGCTTTGACTACAGACAGGAGAGGCTATTTGCTTCTCATTCTTATTTGAGGGTATTTATAGCAGGTCAGGGGTGACGAAAATAAATAGCTGCACTCATAAAAGCAAGTATGTTTCCCTGCAAAACCATCGCAACACACGTCGCTCAAATGAATTACTGGGCACAGTGATTAAACGATGCAGGAACAACACCAGCATGTCAATATTATTAGCTCTCAGTTCCGTATGTTTGTACATCCCCCCCCCCCACACACACACACACTTCAGACGAGGGCACTTCATTACGCAAGTCCTCCAAGTCTCAGAGAAATGAGAACTACCGGTCGGCGTCCGAGGGCAGACCCCACCTCCGCCGTTTGCCCGCACGCAGCAGTGCAGTGAGCGGACAGTCGGCCCGCCACGTGACGGCATGACTTTGTGGCGCCCCCGTTGCCCCGCACGTGCCAGCAACCGCGGAGCGAAGGATCGTCTCCCGTGGTTACCCGGCCTACGTAGTTGTCAGGGAAACGGGCTACATCTGCATCGCCGGCTGCTTTTCCAAACCAGCCTCAGTCCGCGGGCCGCACGTCACCAGTAACCGGCGGGTTATCGTGAACCAATCGCCGCAAGTAACCTCATCCGCGCTGTCTGACTCCCAGGTGCAGACCCTGCTGCAGCAGATGCAGGACAAGTTCCAGACCATGTCGGACCAGATCATCGGGAGGAATATCCTTTGCAAAGCGGTTTCGCGAACGCCCCTGCGAATTTCGATCTAACCTCCGTGGCATCCATACTGTCTGTCTGTCTGTCTGTCTATCTGCGGGTCAGACTCTGACCTGACTTCCCTCGTTTTTCCCCTTTTATTTGACTCGCCAGTGTCACCAGCAGGCGCGCAAGCAAAAGGACGCGGGCCATGAATGGAGAGTCACGAGTCAGCAGCTCGCCCAGCTGCAGCCTCTCCCTCCCCTGCACCGGGCGGGCGGGCGGGCGGGCCTGCCGGGCTCTCTTCTGTCCGGTTTCGGCCGCGAGATCCAGGAATGATGTCGCGCGCGCCATCCTCCCTGTGAAAGCGCGCAGGCGTCGTGGCCAAAATCAGAAGGCAAAGCCCCATCAGAGCGGGGTCCCCCCCCCACACACACACACACACACACACACACACACACACACACACCCACACCCCCGTTGCTCCTCACACTGTGAAAACACATTGATAATCCGCAGACTGAATGCGAGCCACCAGTTGACAATCCCTGCCTTTTAAAGTCAATCGAAGCTTTCTCAATCAAAGCGTGGACTTGGTGGGGGGAGGGGGAGGAGACCGAACCGCACACCGTTTCTCCCATTCATCACCGACTCGTGTGTGTGTGTGTGTGTGTGTGTGTGCGCGGGACCTTGTGTCAATTGTGCTCCTTAACGGCTTGGCCACTCGACGAGATGAGCACGCGCATCGACGACCTGGAGAAGAACATCGCCGACCTGATGACCCAGGCGGGCGTGGAGGAGATCGAGGCGACGCCGGAGAAGGCCAAGGAGGGTCAAGGCTCATAATGAAGGTGAGGAGGAGGAGGAGGAGGAGGAGGCGGTACTGCACTCTGATGTCCAGACACTGGATCGTTGATGGATGGTTCTGCATCATCTCTGCTACTGTGACGTTAACGCAGCCCCTTACATCGTATCCCCCGTTCTGTCTGTGTGCAGGTTCCCAGCCAACGCGGTCCCAAGTCAGCCCTACCTTCAGGAGCAGCAGACACCCCCCCACTCCCCTCCCCTCCCCACCCCACCCCCCAATCAGAAAATGACTTCTATCGATTTGGTGTGTCGTAGTGTGAAATGCTTTTTTTATATATATTGAATATTGTGAAACGGTTACGTGATGACTTGAGGGAGTTGGACGTCGTTCGTATGCTAGAGTAGTGTGACATGCAGCCCCCAGAACCTAATGCGCGCGGGAATGCAACCTGTGGACCTTGTGCACCGACCCCGGCGGTGACCTCACTGCCGTCATAATCAAACCAATCCTGTGAGGCGACGGCTGAGGGAGGGAGGGAGGGAGGGGGGAGGTGGTGGTGGTGGGGGGGGGGGGCAGTGTGGCCCCGGCCCGACCCGGCCCGGCCCGACAAGGACCCCGTAGACTTCCAGGCATGTTGTAACCTCCACGGGGAGACTGGCACAGTGAACATCTGTGGCCCGCCAACAGCACTGATACGACCGAGCTGTGGGATGCATTCCGACTCTGGTTTTCTTCGATTAAAGCTATTTAATACGATGTCGTTTCTCATGTGTTGCATAATAAACATGAAGGTGAGAGCCTGAGTGATTCTTCAAGCACAACGAGCAACTTGTCAGTCGCTCGACTCGTCTCCGAGGGCACGTCCTAAACGGCGTTTCAGGCAAAGTGAAACCATACCCGCGTCCCGGCATTGCTTAGAGGTGACCTTTATTGAACCCGTACGAACACAAAATGCAAAGAGAACAGCTCAATGATCCCCAAAATAAGTTGCCAAACGGCATCCAACAGAAATGAACAGCAGCAAACAAGGCACGATCTGAGGAAGTAGAGCTTCCCCCCCCCAGCTTCGGACATTACATTCAAACAACAGTGTACAATCATGAGGTTGGTCGGTCGATCGGTCGATTTGACAGCTCAGAACTCGAAGTCTGCCTCCGTCATGTCGATGGCCCAGGCGAACTTGTCCCTCTGGCTCTTGTTGTAGATTTTGTCCACGAGTACTTCCATGTTCTTACACCTGAGCACACGGGGGGGAGGAAGGAGAGAGCGACCGTCTGATGACTCCAATCAAAAGCTTACACAGCTTGGAGGTTAGGAGTAGTAGACGAGTGGGCCAATAATCCCTCCCAATTCTAATTTATCCATAAAGATGTGCAAGGCCATCGTTTAAACTATATTCAGACACTTAATACTTTCTGTGGAAGCGATGACCCGACCTAAAACGTGAGGCCGCTGTCGGCGTCCACTCACCAGGCCACGCTGATCCGCGGGTCCAGGTAGTTGAGCTTGGAGGTACCCAGTGCGATCTGCTTGTTCTCCTCCCGGTCCGTCGCCTGCACCTCCATCTTCAGCAGCTGCTCCTCGCAGCGCGCCACCGCGTCCTTCTTCCGCTTCAACAGCCTGGGGAGGAGAAGGGAGGGAGCAAAGGAAGGAGGAGGCGAGCGTGGAGGGACGGACGGGCAGGGGGCGGCGAGGCAGGGCTCGCGGGGGCACTCACGTCTGCAGCTTGGCGTCCGAGTCGTTCTTTTTGGCCTCCTTCTTGGCTGCCTTCAGGTCCTTCTTGGCCTGCGCCAGCTGCTCCTTCCGGGCGACGATCTGGAGCGGAGGGCGGCGGCTGTTAGGGCCGGTCAAAGAGAGCGAAACGCTCCGGCCCGAGGGAGGAGCGGCGGCGGGCCTCACCTTGGCCTGGAGGTTGGCCATGGACTGGTCGAAGGTCTTCGGCGGCGCCCGCTGGTGGTTGCACAGGATGGCCACCGCCCTGTTGGCGCGGTTGTAGGACAGCAGCTTCTCTGCCGTGCTGTCCGACTCTTGGGTGGGCGACGGGGCAGGCGTTTGGGATTCAGAGGCAACGTTAAGACATTTTAGAGGATGGGATGATGCCAGTATTCAACCCATCCCCCCCCCCCCCTTATCGGTTCTAGCTTTATGTATTCTTCCCGCCTTTCCCCACAAATGCAGCGCCCGGGCCGTGTGTCAAGCTGCAGACACGCTCCCATCTCTGACTGAGGAGCGGCGGCAGATGAGGCCTGCACTTCAAACAAGCAAAAGCGCGAGTGGTGGGTGTGTGAGTGCGTGTGACGTACTGTTGGTGAGCTCCTTGAGCTGCTGCTGCAGGGTGACGGAGGCGTTGAAGGTCCTGAAAACCTTGGCGCTCAGGCCCGGCATGAGGGCGCCCAGGTGCTTGTTCAGGCCGGTGGTCTGGAGGGGGGGGGGGGGGGGGGGGACACACACACACAGCCAGAGAGCAGGGCACGGTTACGCCACCGGGGGGCACTGTGCCGCCGCGGCACGCCGAGCCCTCCCTCCGTCACAGTCATCGTCCATCAGAGCGAGGAGATGAAAGAGGACCACGGCGCCACACCCTCCCCCCTCTCCCACCCCCCCCCCATCCCGCCCCACCCCACCCCAGCCCCAGCCTCAACCTGACATTTCTGCAGGTGTCCGCACAAGCGAGACCTGGTGGCTACGTGGTTGTTGGCTCGTCTCGAATGGTGGGACCGCCAGAGCGCGTGCTGGCTCGCCGACACGTTTTCTGATGAGGATGGCGAATGATAACAATAATGTGCCGGGTTCTCATCAGAGCGGGGTCGGGACCCGGCCGTCTGGGTTCCAAGTGTGCGTGTCTCGCTGCCGGAGCCCATTAGGGTGGAGGACACCGGAGGGGCGCCGCCTGTGAGCGGAGGTATGCGCAAACTATGACACACACACACACACACATCTATCCCAGCCTATCCCAGTATGAACGCAGGACACGAGAGGGGGATGTGGAGTCCAGTTTACGTCCACACATGCGAAGGCTGTCGATCGAAACGAGTCACTTCTCTCCATCCAGACATCCTCCTCCGTTTCCCTACGCCTACGAGGACGCGCCGCTCCTCCTCCAGCCCGTCTCGACCTCGCCGTTCTTCCTCGCTCGCAGGGCTCCCCACCCCCTCCTCCCTAACCTCCGTCTCACCTGGGCCGCCCGTCACCCTTCCCCGCCCTCCCGCCCGCCCGCCCATCCATCCATCTCCGCCTCTCTCTCGGTGGCCTGGCCTTTTCGAGGTGCCAATCAGGCCTGCAGGCGGCAGCCATCACCGTTCCACCTCCGACACGCCCTGACATTTCCGGACACACGGGGGGGGGGGGAGGGGGGGGGGCAGCCGCCTCGCGTCCCCCTTCCTTTTGAGCGTTCAATCTCCCCCCCATCTCGCCTGCCCGCCCACCCCCGTCCGCTCCTCCGTCCTCCCTTCTCCCCGTCAACCTGCAGAGGCCCGGCGCGTGAGCCGGCTCTGGGGCGTCTCATCTCCCTCTCCCCTCGGCTTCGTTCCAAGCTCGCTCTGAGAAGAGATGTACGTCATAGAGAGCTATTCGTCGAAGACTACAGGTGAAAACACGGCTGTAAAATAACACGCAACGTTCCATCTGTGACTTTTCCGGTCCTGGAAAATGACACTTCTCTCTCCCCCCCCCCCCCCCCCCTTCTCAAAACGCTTCCTCCTGATATGGAGGAAGTCCAGCGGCGGTCCATAGCGGACAAACCACGGCGTGCCTGCCTGCAGCAACACGCCGAGGTGGAGGCGGGCGGCGTTTCTTTCTTTCCGTTGCAACGTGTGGAAATTCATCCGCCCAGCGCGCTCGCTTTCAATTTCCACTCGTCGGCTTTCATTTTTTTTTATCGTCTGGTGGGAGTCCATCCCCTCGGCCTTTTGAAAACCGCCTTTTTTCCTGCATCCCCACCCCCGTTTATTCCAATATCCGCCCGCCTTCCCTTCACCCCCCGTCCTTTCATCTCCGCACACCGGCGTCTCGTCCTCACTCAATCTCATCTCTCACGCCTCACGATTTAGCCCCTTTACTTCGCCTCCATTGTGAACCTCGTCTAAGAGGAGAAGCAGAAAGAGAGAAGGAAAGAAAGAAAGAAAGAAAGGGAAGGAATCCCATTTTATTTTCGCAATCCTCTCTCTTCAAACATAACGCGCCTCGGGGGAGGGTCTCGCACATCTCACGGACAAACCTGGGCATCTTTCTTCTTCCTTTTTTTCTCGCGGAAACGATCAA